>VZRQ01005815.1:291267-314506 GCA_013397975.1 Machaerirhynchus nigripectus | reverse complement strand
GATCTCACTGACTCTGAAACGGGAGAGGCCCCTGGAGTGCGGTGTGTAGGGTGAGCAGCACCTTTTGGGGGAGTCAGGGCTCAGGCAGTTCCTGTAAACCATCGCTGTGTGCCTGAGCACCTGATAATAACCCCTGATTGTGTGTCCTTGTCAGGATGTACCAGGACCTCCCACACGGAAAGCACAGGTTTCCATTTTTACTGTTCGCAAACCGCTTGTCACGGGAGAGAACTGCACCGACCAAACACAGGGAAGGTGGTGTAGCATTGTAGGAGAAGGGCTGCCTTGGCCAGGGATGGGTAGGCATGGTGCACTGCATGCTGTTGGCTAAAGTAACGTGTCCCAGGGCCATCAGGTGAGTTCTGCCATCTCTGTTCAATTGGAGGAAACCGAGACTTGTGGATGCTTGCCGTGATCGTGCGAGGATCAAGTCCGATCCTGATCCCACTCATGTCAGGGAAAGCAAGAGCTGACCTTGACTCAGCCGTGGAAGTGGGAGTTCCTTCCTTTTCTGTCATCACCTTACAGTGAACTGGAGCCAAACTGTTTCCTTTTCAGAAGCAGCGTTTGGATCCCTTAGCGATGAAAATGTTTATCTTCGCTCACGCTTGCTAAGCTTTCGTGGGTTTGAACAAGAGGGTGTTCTTGTGGCAGGACGTCCAGGAATGCAGCAGTGCCTGAGCTGCTGCATGAAGCCCATCAGTGATTTAGTGCAGTGGAAAAAAGCAAAATTCGGCCGTGCCTGAAGTGTGCTACAGGATTTGTAATGGAGTGGCTGGGGGAAAAACCCACCCACATACATCACTGGGGCTGCTTACTGAATACAGCCCTAAATGTCTGCTTTTGAACTGTGCTCTTTAATATTTTGTAGGGATGTATTTAGTTGATTTTACAAAGCAGTTTTCACTAGAAAAAAATTTGTTTGAACAGACCAGGTGGTTACTTGTACCTGTGACTTTGAAGTGTGGAAATAAGACATCACTTTTATAAAGTTTGATGCAGCCTGTTATTTCTTACGTTAAATGTGACTTTTTTTCTCTTTCTCTTTCAGACTTAACCAACATAATGACTGCTGAATATTAAGGGAAAACACAAGAAGGTTACATGTTTGGTTGTCTAATATTCTTGGATTTGATATGAGTCACCACATCTGTTCATTAGTACCATCAACAGCATCCCAGTTTGTATGCACATTATTCACATTCCTATCTGTTGTGTTTGCAGAAATGACATTTTTACCCTTTTTTCTAAGGGTTACTTTTTGATTTTCATATTATTTGGTTGCATGAAGATGCCCTTTACCAGTGGCTGAGGTTTATGAAGATATCGCATACTTGAACATGTTTCAGATTCCTTTTCTAGACAGAAAAGGCATAACTCCAAATTGTATCATTCTAAATCAACATTTTTTAAACACAACTAAATCTTAGAAGTGAGACCCCTCCATACAATGCTACAATATCTTCCACATACAAACATAATTTTAAATTTTCCTATATCCATACTCTCCTGGGTTTTGATCAGTTTACAGCATAAAAGAAAAATTCTTCTTCAGTTGAGATCACCGCCAAGTTCAATAATGTAATAAAATACCTTTCCTTATTAGAAGTACCTAGCTAGTTATACTCTTAATACTTCTCCAAACCATGATGTAATGTACACTATCTGACTTAGTTCCTATATGTGGAGTTAGTGAAAGTCTTTTTGTGTTTCTTTAGATTAATACAAGGATTTTTCCAATGCCAACACAATTTGAAATCATTCATTTGGATGCTTTCCATTTTTAAGCTTACTGTGATATACAGCCCTATGGGAAACCAAAACAAAACATCAATTTTAAATAACGAAAGGCTTAAAAAAGGATGCTGTCATTCTGGCTTTTTTTTTCCTTTTGGAAATAGAACTAGACTAGTAAGTAAGCATTCCAAATCCATTACTCTGTGTACATTATTGTTGCTATTGTGATAATAGAGATTTTTATTTATTTTTATGCCAGCTTTTATTGTGAAAACATATTTAGTCTGGTTTTATCAATCCTTGTTATGCTTGTCCTTGGAACATCTTTTGCGTATTCAAGGTTTGTAGTTGATGAGTTTACTGTAAAAAACTAAAAAAAAAAAAACCACAAGGAAAAAAAAAACAAAAAAAAACCAAAAAAACACCAAAACAAAACAAAAAGGAAACAAAAAAAATTGTATTGTTTTTACAGAATAAATTTATTGGAATGTGTATTGGGAGTAAGGTTTGAGGTTGTAAGCAACTAAGTTAGCGTCATATTTGGCTTCATACGTGTAATAATGTGAGGTATTAATGTAAGTCAAGTATTAAAGCAAAACATTCTGTTAACATGAGTTGACCATAATAGATACAAGTGCAGGTGAGATCTTTATTTTTTTCTGTACTTTGCCTTTTCGGGATAACAGGAGGTCATTAAATTCACCTTGAATGTACTCAAAGTTTCTTTAAAGACATCAGCAGTAACACCAGAGGCTCACACACCTGTTTGTGAGCCAGCACGTCCTGTGACAGCCCCACGGCGCTGGGTTTGTTTCCCTGGGAAGAGGCACTGGGATGGAGCTATCCCAAAGCCTGAGGAGCTGCACCAGGGATGCTGGGTGCCAACAAGCATTGCCTGAGGTGTGCTGTGGTTGTTTTGGACCTGCCCCTTTGGCTGGAGGTGTAAAACCTGGGGTCTCTCCTCCGAGTGCTGCTGGGAGAGTGTTACAGCCTGAATTTCTCAGTGCTCTGAAGGTCCCCTCGAGCAGGGTGCAACACACAGGCACGTGAACTGCTTCTTGTTACTGATTAGGCTTTAAAATAAAATCCTTTCAAGAAGTCAACATCCCCAAATAAAGTGTTTCCAGTTAAAATGTATCAGCTAGTTTCATCTGTGAGAAAGGCACTAGGTGTACTGCTTTTAATATAAATACACATAGAAGGCATAGAAATAGCTGTGATTGCAAACAGAAACATAAGCTGCCCAAACCAAGGTCGCCGTGTTTGCTGCTGCTTGTTCCTGAGCCAGCAGCATGAGCAAAAGTAGCTGCAGAGGCACAGCCAAAACCCCTCCTCTCTGGAAACACCCTCTGTGCCCAGCCCACAAGTGCTGGTGAGCACCTGCTCGGCTTCAGGCAGGTGAGCAGTCCTTGCAGAAGTGAATCCTTAAGAGAATTAACAAAACTATATGATTTGCTTATCATCTATGGAGTCTTGCCATAAAGAGTTGATTGCTTCTTAAAAGATTTCTTGGGATTTTTAACAAGGCTGACCCACAAGACATACTTTTTGACAAATAAAACATGTGCATGTGACAGAGTTATGTATGTTAATTTTTCATGCTTCACAATGCTGACCTTCGTGTTGTGCAGCAGCTCTGGGCAGGGACTGCTAGCGCTGCTATTCTTCAGCGTGCGGAGGCTGAACACTGACATCATTATTATTATTTAACTTCATGCAGTATTTCTAAAACTGTCAAAGCAGCTTACTTAAAAATAGCTGTGGGAACTGGCAATCCACTGCCGCGCAAAGTCACAATGGTGAGAAGCGGTGCTGAAGGCAGTCGTCTTTATTTTCCCTTTTTCAGTAGGATAAACAAAGCAGACCGTGCGACTTTACACAGTTGTGCAATTTTACACATCTTACACGCTTCACTTGGGTTCCATCTGAGCACTTCAGTTACATCCCAACCCAATTATATACACAGCCAAGGACAGGAGCTGGAAACAGTTCTGCTATTCTGCTTTTTCTTCTTGTTTTGGTTTCATAAAGAACTCTGGCTTGTTGACACACCTGTAAGCGAACAGCTGGGGAAGAATCCCATACATTATGTTCAATATCAGGAAAAACTCTTTTGCTTCTTCAGGGACTCTGTAGATGTAGGGAGTTCGAGCGTGAAGAGAAGCACCAATATGGGAAAATTGAGCCTGTGGTGTGTATATAACACATATATTAAAAAAAGGTAAAGTTGATGTGTATTTTTGGAAAGATGGCATAATCTGCATGCAAGTCTGCATCTCCAGTGACACTTTCCAAGCCAGCCCTTATTCTTATTCCAGAATTATCCATCATACTTTCGCACAGTGGTATAAAAATACAGTCTAAACTAAAATCATTAATATCTGGGTGTATGAGGCGTAACTGGAACCATCAGTGGCATGGTAAGAGGTTTGTTTTATGCACGTGGTGGCACTGATCATTCCATCGGGTACAGGATTCCACCCTGGCT
Organism: Machaerirhynchus nigripectus; assembly: GCA_013397975.1. Classification (NCBI taxonomy): domain Eukaryota; kingdom Metazoa; phylum Chordata; class Aves; order Passeriformes; family Dicruridae; genus Machaerirhynchus; species Machaerirhynchus nigripectus. The sequence goes on along the minus strand of VZRQ01005815.1, from coordinate 310,281 downwards.
TTCTGGGTCATAATTTGTGCAAGAGGGCCCACGATCCTTCCCCAGACAAGTGGCCACTGAAGGGCACATCCCTGCAGAGCCCAGTCGGGGGGCAGGGCTCTCACCCTTCTTCCTGGGAGGGTTGTTGGGAATTAGGCACCAGTGGGAGCAGCCAGACACTCACTCTAAATAAAGTTAGAAAGCAAAATCTTGGAACCTATGTTAGTTCTGGTTTGGGTTTGGATTTTTTTAGTCTTAAACCCAGATTGTTGCAGATTCTGACCGCAGAACTCCTGATGATTTCAGAAAATGTCTGCAATATTTGGGTTTTGGGCTGGGGCTGTTCTGAAGTACAGGTTGAGCATACAGTGAAGGTTACAGGCACAGACAAGCTTGCTGGCCTGAAGCATATTTTTAGCATAAACAAACATTTAAAGATAGAAGTGTCAGGATAGTCGGTGTCTTTTGTTTCCATCTGTTACCTGCTATTTCAAGCCATGGCTCATTCACATTAACTATTGTGTGTCCAATATTTTTATTACTGTTTAGTTAGTTGGCAGTGGAGGAGATCTGAGAAGGTAAACATCAATTTGATCCTAAGGAGAGCACTGGGACACCAGGATTTTAGGAACACAGAGGAGTACACTATGGCCAACTCACATCCTCTGTTCTGGCTTCAGCAGGAGTCATTTTGGCCTCACGCAGAACACAGTTCTGGTCACAGCAAAGTAGAAAGGGAAATAAAGTGCAGGTGTTTCAGTACACCACCCTAGGAAAAGGTTAGGCTGAGACCATCCATCACAGCAGAAGAGGAAATTGGTTTTCAGGTGATTCCAACCACCTCAACTGAATTGGGAGAGCTCATTGAGCAAACCTGAGCCAGGAAAAAACAAAGTAATCAACGAAATCAAATACAAACACACTTCAGCAGAGTGCCACTTAGCATGTTTCTGTAAATAGCTACTACACAGCAAGCAGATGTTCAGGGGCACTCTGACAGCAGCCCTTTTATATCGGCCTGGCAGTTCCCTCCGTCTCTTGCAGCCCGTTTGCTCTCACCCGTCTGGGGCAGGCCCTGCCTTTGGCACCTGGGTGGGCTCCCCCAAATCCCCGCTACCCCTGCTGCTGTGGGAGCCTTGCCAGCTCAGCAGCAAAGCCCTCCTGTGGCGCAGGGCAGCAGGCTCCCGGCCGGACAGACGGACGGACGGACAGCCACCGGCAGGCTGCAGGTTTGGGCTGCCTCAGGTTCCCCTTGGCACTGAGAGCCTTGGCTGGGGTGAACAAGCTGCTGCTTCTCCGTGGGGGAGCGTGAGGCCTGCCTGTCTGCCAGAGTGGCCAGCTGTGCATCGGAGTAAGTCAACAGTAAATTCCTCGTAATTTATAGTAAACCTTGTCAGAAGGAGCTGTAAGGGGATGCTTCTGAGGGACCCACAACTCCCAGAGCCTCCAAAATGCCTGAGTATCTAAGCCTTACTGTGTGGTCTTGTCTCTTAAAAAGAGTTGTGGCACATTAGTGAGCTTTAATTGTTGTAAAACCAAAAAGCAGTAACACGATGTCCTGTCTGTAGCCTGTAAAGATTTTTTCATAGTTAATGATGCACCATATAATGAAGTTACTGTGTATTAGACTTGTTTTTCGCTGTAACACATGGCTTCTTCCTTCATTACCAGGGAGGATATTTAGGTCTGTAAAGTCAGTTGGTTTTTTTGGTTTTTTTAAATTTATTTGATTTGCCTCTGTGAAAATTGTGTTATGTCTTTAATCTTGTGTGTTTCTCTTCCGTGACTCTTCTCTGCTGCTACTTTGCTTTTTTTTCTTTCCCCTCTTTTTTTTTCCTTACTTAGGGCAGGGGATGTGTCTTAAAAGCAGATCTCCCACTCACCAGTAGCCCAGTCCTGCTCTTCCTTCAAGTACCAGGCAGGCTGGCACCAAATCCCTAATTCTGAGCTGTCAGTCCCTGCAGAGCTCTGTGCCTGTGTGCAGTGGGCTGGGTGCTCAGTGCGAGAAACCTTGAGTCTGTTGTGTTGCCTCGCCGTGGTTGGGCTCTCTCAGCAAATAAGCCATTCCTTGGTGCTCTGCTACTGAACCCTCTCCAAGGGGAGCGTTGTGAGGCTCCAACAAACCCCTGAGCCTTGGCTGAGAAATCAACCCAGTGAGATGCTGCAGGTAGCCTTACATGTCCAGCACCCAGCCTTTGTTACCCCCACAGCCTTGGCCACTCTGCTCCTCGGGCATTCCCACAGCAGCTGGAAGCTGGTGCTGGATGTGGCACTGCCCAGCCTGACAGCTGCGTGTGCCTGCTTCTCATTAACCTGCTTGTCTGTATGAAGTAGTTTGGATTTGGACTTTTTGTGATTCTTTTTTTTTTTGCCTTGTTGCCCAATCACAGGCAACATTTCAAGTATTTCATGCCCTGCAGTTAAGGACAGAGAAGGAGCCAGAAAAAGTTTAGGAGTCCGTCTTCACGCTGTGCCTTCTCTCTGAGACTGACTAAAATCAGGCAAAGACTGTAACTTTGCAAGGGTTTGGACCTGGTCTCCTGAGCCTAAGCAAAGCCATCAAATAGAGGGGGGAGAGAGTAACCTAGAAAAATACATTCCTTGGGTTAGGGTCTCAGGTAGACAAGCAGCACTGCAGAAAGTAGCCACCAAAAATGGCAGAGTTATGGAAAACACTAAGAGGGAGTAGAGGAAGACTTTCTACAGTTGAGAAAACAGAGAAATGGGCTGCAGAGAGCTGGTGAGAGAGAATGATTCTGGCTAGCAAGGCTGTAGCTCTTCATCCCTTCTCATGTGGCTCACTTGCATAAGGAAATACCAGTTTCATCAAGTGCAGAGGCTGCTCCAACCCTTTTGTACTGGTACAACCCCGGTACTTCACTCATATGAAATTCAAAGAGCTCCTCCTGAAGTTTCAGAAAGTCTAATAATTATTGGGTCACAGCTGGTTTTGGAGTCTGAATGTTAGTAATGGAGTCATTCAAGCTGAGAGTTGTATGTAATTCTGAAAAACAGTAAATGTGTGTCTGTGTGAAAGGCTAGTAGGCACTTTGGAGGTTCTTAGTTTAGATGCATCACATGGTGTTTTGTGACTTGTTTCTGTAAAAAGTACATCACAATGACAGAAATAAAACTAATTGAAATCTCCACGTTCCCCATCTGTAGGAGCAGTGTTCATTCCCAGAGAGCAGTGCCCACTGCTTCCACCATCAGGTACTTACCTTTATTGGACCTTTGTGTGTGAGAGGAAGCAAAATGTGTTTCAGTAACTCCATCTGTTTTAATTATCAATTAGTGTTTTAACTTAAGATAACAGTAGACACACCTAGAAATGTGTTTTCTGCCTCAAAATGACAAAACACCCAAATAATCTAGGAAGAATCCTCAGTTCATTGTCACATGCATTTTACATGCCAGCTTGCTCTCAGTTTACTGAGTCAAATCAATTAAATCATGTTCACTTGTAGGATGGCTGAAGTTCATGCTGCAGTGCATTAAAGTAAAAATGACAAAAAAACCCCCTCCCAAATGTCAAGAAATGTTTTTTGAAGCAAGATAAAGTATGGAGAGTGCACAGCAACATATAGTTCTCTTAATCAGTTTCTTTCAGCCCACAGCTTTTGCTGGTGCCAGGATGAGCTTTAAATAGTGAAATGGGAAATTTTGGGTGTTAATCTAGTGTGTAAATTGACACCCTGAGGCCCAAACACGAGGAACAACAGAGGGGTTTTAGACTTCAGCAACAAAGTGTAGCGTTCACACATCTAAAAGGTACAAAGGGCTGTTTAAAGAGTGAGTATTTGTTACAGGAAACATTCTAAAGGGGAGTGGGAGGGGGAATAAACCAAAACCAACAAAAAAATAATCACCTCCAGACTGGGCTTTCTGGTAAGTTTGCATGGTTGTGATAGTCGGCACACTCTGACTTCTGATTTACTTTTCTTTGTGTTAAAAAATCTTTGAAGGAGTGGTTTCTTTCCTGATTGTCTGGGCAATTCATGAAACCTGAGTAATCTGTCAGGAAATCAGAGGAAAGTTCCCAACACCCCCTTGCCTACTTAGCTAGCTTGTGCTTTTTTTTTTTTTTTTTTAATTAGATTTAGGCCTAACACAGTTGTACAGTATTTATGATACCTTTTGAGCATTTAAACTTCCTCATTAATGTTTGCCAGATTCTGTTTTTCTGTTTTGATATCACATGATAGTTCACGCTTCTCTATAAACTGATAGAAAAGAAAAAAAGAAATCCTACTCTCTGTGGTAGCTGCTCCCAAATAGAAAATGTCACTCCACCATTCTTATTGGGCAGTTAATAAGATTGCAGTTTGTATCCATGATTATCTCAGACCTGAGGAACAAAGTGTTGGTTTGTGTTTGTCTCACAGTGGTATTTGAATGACCCTTATTGCTGTGTCCCTGTGTTGTCACTGTCGTGGCAGGATTATTGTGCTTGTGTCCTGCAGTGTCTGGATGTTCTGAGCACACACATTTCATTTCCTACGTGCAGAACAAACCAATTGTCCCCGTGTCTCATCTGTTTAATGCTCATCTGTCTGTCATAAGTCGTTTACTGGTTCCTGTTGAATTGTTTTGTTTTGGTCAGTCTTCTCATAAGCATCAGCACCATTTAGTAATTAACTACAGTTGTTTATTTAAGAGAACCAGAACAGAATGAGTAAAAGAAATATGATCATTGTCTGCCTTTGGCAACACAAACACATCTGGGTGTTACTGTGGTTTGTGGCCCAGGCGGTTCCCAGAGTTCTGTCAACCACTGATACTGTACATTTTGTGTGACAGGGAGATACTTTTTCCATTTACGTATTTCAAACTACCTACTTGGCCGACACATATTATGGAAACAATGTACTGTGCTGTTGTGTTGTGTTTGGGTTTTGCTGGGGGTTTTTTTACGATTGACTGTCACAGCTTTAAGATGGGCTTCCTTCATGATCCCAGCTAAAGAGTGCATGGTGCTGAATAAGGTTTAAAAGAGCCCAATAAAAACCTTGTGTAGAAGGAGAGAAGTCTGCTAAAGCAGGAATGTGGTCATTAGAGACACGCAGTAGATTTGATTCTTCACTCCTTTAAATTAAGGGGTTTTTACAGTTACAAAAGGGGATCTGAGTTACATCAGCACAAAACCTGCATGGGAAGATCAAGCCCTGGGCCCCTTATTGATTCCACGGGTCTCTACTTATTGTGATGTAATTTAAAAGTGAACATTTTGCAAAGAAATACCTGAGCTAGTCCTCCAGCATGTATGAGGGTCAAATCAGGCATCCAGGAGCAGCCAGGCACCAGCAGGCCGTACAGAGCAATCACATAGTATGGCACCGAGTAGAACATGTATGCCAGCATCGCTTTTGGCTTGTGCTTTATCAGCTGCTTTGCAGTGTGAGGGAGATGCATTTAAAAATCAGTCAGGTGCCTACTGAGGAGTTGAGACTACTCAAAACTACACTCCTGGCAGCAATGATTCCCAGGACTTTTTGCAGCTCTAACTTCACACCTGGATGCTATTGTCTAGATCCAGCTACCCTCAGGTCTCTCCTAATATTAGTGGCTGTTGTCTCCTTGCCCCATCCCTATCCACTTCATCCAGGACAGGTATTCCTGCCCCTTACTGTCCTGAGACCATGCCAAAAAGCATGGCTTGGCTTAACTCCTTGTCCACAGAACATGGGAGTCCCTTTGTCAGGCTCCACTGCGCTCTCACCTGGGAGCTGTGAGGCACAGCCATGCCACCCTTTCCCAGAAAGAACTCGTCCAGCAGAGACACTTGGTTTCTGCTCATTTCCTCATCCCTGTGTCCTCTGACTGCTTTGGGCCCTGTCCCCATGCAGCAGCCAGGCTTGCAGAAGAATGACAACAAAGTACTACAGAACCAAAGCCCAACATCCCCTCATCTGCAGTGCTTTTTGTATTAACTGCCCTTTTTCACAAGTGTGTCACTGGGGACAGAACTGTAATGAGCACTTTAGGAATCTAGTCCCATTACACCCCTTCCTGCTCCATAATTCCAGACTGAAAGTCCACTTTGCCTTTCTAAGGAAGGGGAACCAACATAAAAAGCATGCAGATCTGTCTCATGGGCTGTATTAAAAGAACACTGAGTAACTGGGATTTGTAACTCCATGTAACCAATGCAAACCTAAGTTAAGCTTATCACAACAAGGAGTTGGCGTCCTACAACGGCTATACTGGAAAATACCCTTTAACTTGCCATGAATGATAATTCCCATATTGATCTTGCCACCTCCAAAACCCACGGCTTCATCTTTGCACCAGTTTACAAACCACTCGTTACCACTCAGTGCTCCACGCTCAGCGCTTTACCTGGAGCTTGGGGTAGGCAGCAGGGTCTTTGATGTAGGGCTCGTGCAGTTGAATGTACAGCCGGCAGAGCTCAGCAGGGCAGTCCAGGGCAATCTGAGAAGAAGTTTTAAAGCTTCCAGTGACCAATTTGTTGTGAAACCAACCAACCCGACCAGCCCTAGAGGTGCACTCGTGGTCTGCAGCACAGCTGCCCTGGAGCTTGCAGAGGTGATCCGTGTGATCACCAGTTAAAAGGTGAAATGCAGCTTCCTCTCAGCTGCTGCTCAGTGGGTTTGGGAGGAAATGCTGGCAGCCTGCTTTGAAGATTTTAACTGCAGGAGAATTTGGTCAGTTGGCTATGCTGCAGAAAAAGTATAATTGCTATTGATTTGCTCTGATAAATGGCCTTTGATCCTACCAAATGAACTTTCCAATGGAAAACTGCTCTAAGAGTGGAAACTTTAGGATAAGCATCCAGTTTTAGGATAGCAAGCTATGGATATAGTCCAAAAAAAGAGCTGCACTGGGACAAGGTAGCAGTGGAGAGCAATGTGTGAGAGACAGCTCTTACTTAATGATTTTTGAGAGCAGTAAAGGAGACACTATTGGATTTTACATTCCTACAGAAAGAACAAGTTCCAAATAAACATGGAGAGGTTGCAAAAGCAGTTCCTTTTTGTGGTAGGCCTTAAAACTACTACAACAAGCCCTGCTCTGAGGGGAGCTAGCAACCCATGTGAGCAGCTGTCCCTGAGCGTGGCTGTGGCATCGCTCATGCCTGAGCTGCAGGGCTGACCAGTGAGTTTTGCACAGCTCCATTTCATGTGTGTTTGTGGTGTGACTCTGAGGGGACAGTGCAAAACTTCACAAACAAGTCAATAGTCCTCCCTGTTCTGTTCCAACCAGGGCATCCAAGAAGCAGGCCTGAGTGGACTATAATGGATTATGTTTTATGAACTTTTTCACAAAATTCTGGTTCCTGCAGCTTACACAGAGATGTTCAGTTGATCTCTGTAGGTATGAGCAAGGCCAGGAAGCAGTTCCTGTTTGGTGAAGGAAATATATAAGGAAATTACCAGGGTCTCAAAATCAACAAAAAAAAATTCCTCTGAGAAACAAAGTGGGACTGCAGAACCAAGTTAGACTGTGAGACCAACATTTTCCACAGTGAAATTACAGGTAAACCAGCTGATATAACCTGTATCAGTGGTGCTCTGAAGTAACATGATCTATAAGAAATAAAGCAGTCTGGCAAATTAGAAGAAAAAGATGTTTCTGAGAGGCAATTTTTAAGAGAAACAGGAGGTGAGAGAGGAATGTGAGCAGCACAACTACAAAAGGACAATCTGCACTAGGTAAATAAAATATTGCCTGGGTATTTATCATCACCTCCTACCTGAATTATTCTAGAAAGGATCAAATCTACAAATCAAGCAAGCAGGCAGTTATCTGAGATGCCTAAACATTTGAGCTGTGCTCACAAGCTTCATTCTGCTTAAGACAGAAAATGCATTAGAGCTGACAAGGGAATAGATTCACCTACTACTGGATTTACTCCTGAAAGCATTTTCAGTACTGCTTCCTTCCCTCAGAAATTTTAATTCAATCAACTATGCTTAGAGAGCGACCATTTTAAAAAATTGTCTCTTGGTAAGTAGAAACAATGTGTTGTTCAGGTAATGTGGATAATTTTCTTTTCCTTTTAGGTGGAAATGTTCTCCTCTGTCTCACGCAGTGTAAGCTAACGTGGTTTTGTATATAATTTTAAATATGCATTCCTGCTTAGAAAAACATGAATACAGAATTCCTTTAGTTGCTTTGTCTCCATGTTCTTGGCCATAAATGTAAAAACAGACCAATGAAAACAGCTTTAGGTCGTGTTGATTTCCTCTTGGGATGCTATTTACTCTGGTGATTGTGCACCTCCTTTTGAAAAACATGCTGCACACAGCACAAAATGGAGAAGCAAAGCACCATTAGTTATCTTATATAATTTATCCTTTTCTATCCAAGGCCTATTTGAACCCCAAATGTTACAGGATTTCCCCTGACCACAATGTACGTGCTTTTTCATACAGGCTCGAGTTTAAAACTTTGACTGAAAATTAGGTTAAATTATTAAAATATGTTCAACTTACCATGCCCCTAAATATGCAAAACCCCGTGGCTAGAATGAGGTATGCAGCTAACATTAAATCTATTGGTCGTCTTAAGAGTCCTTTCTTCTGGACTTCCTGAACCACCTGCAACACAGAATGTGTTTAGTGGGTGCATCCTGGTTCCGTGGCACCACGTGTATTTAACTCCAGGTCAGTCACTGCAAAGAGGGTGGAGTGGTGAAACACCGTGAAACATCACAAAACATCACATCTACCCATTGACTTCAGAGACAGAAAGATTTCCACCTCAAAAGGTGGCTTCAGACGTTATAGGATGTAGTGAGGAAAATTAAGCTGAATAAACTCTAGAAATGGATGGATCCAACTGAAGCCATTTCAATACAGATTAGTGTCATTTCAAGCAACCTAAAATCAAATGAACACTAACTCTGCAATCACCTAAGGCTTTAAAGCAGCATGACTTCTTCAAAATTGTCTTTTTATAATTGGAAATAATTTGTTTTCCTGAATGTCCCTGTGTAGGAAAGCCTTGGAAATGTAGGTTTGTCTCAAACATTTGAAGTGGAATCTAGAATGCTTTGTAAAAGGACTGGGTCCATCTCATTATTGAATGCTGGTTTTCAGCAGCTTGTGACACTATTAAAATTAATGGACTATCACTGGCATAAAATAAAAGCTTTTCTGTGGCTGGTTGAGTCCTCTGCTGAGTTCAGTGAGCAAATACTGTACGTTAGCATGCAGTGCAGCGACAGAGAATGGAACGTGTGTGCATCGAGTGTGTGGCAACCCTTCCTTTCCTTCTTCCATCCCTGAGGGCTGTGAATTCCTGGGATGGGCACTGAGGCACCTCCAGCCTCTGGCTCTGGCCTTGTGCCTCCTTTCCCCAGCACAGGAACCCCCCTGCTGCAGGGACAGAGGGGAGGGGTTCGTGCTCTGCAGGAGCAAAGCCCATTTCCATGTCTAGCGGGGAAGGTGGCCTGGGGGGACCAAAGGCATCTCTCTGCCTCCACAGTGAAACCTGCAGGACCCGTGGAGCTACATTCTCTGCACTGTGTAGTCCCAGACAAAATTATGAACACATCAGAGTATCTTTCTGTAGTTCAGAGGGAAAACTTCCCCGTGTATATGTGTTACTCATTTCCTCTTCCTTTTTATTGGCCGTTTGTTGGCTTGCGGACAGCAAAAGAAAAACCTGATTTCCTTCCTGTTACACGCTTCTGGAATTGTCTCCGGAGTGCAAAACAAGAATTAGGATGCAGGGGCACAGTTAAAAGCACACAGGATCAAGATACTCACAAAAAAAGTTATTGAAACAGGAGAACCAATCTTGCAAGCACAATTTCTGGGTAAATGCTACAAGATCTGGAGTACAGCTTCACAGAAACAAGGCCATGGCAAACATAAGGCCATCCCTTTCATATCAATTTTTTTCTCATTTTCTTTTAAAGGATCTTTTCCAGAAAAAAAAAAAGTGATACCTTTGTTTGATTTTCAAACACAAGTAACAGGTTTTGACAGTACTCACAGCACCAGTGGAGGAGTATTTTTAATATTACCTGCGAAGAATGCCTATATTCAAATATTTATTCCTATAAAAGAAAAAGGTCTCTCATGGCTGACTTACAACTCATTTTCAATTGTAGATTACCTAGGATAATGGAAAGCTGATATATTTTCTTTCCCTTTTGGACTATGTATGAAGCTTATATATATAGTCTCCTCTTTTCAAATATTTCAATATTCCTCTTTAAATATTACATGAATGTGCATATTTACTGTAATCACAATTCTGTAATCTACAGTAGAACTTTGTGCTTAGAGACAAAGCCAATATAAGTGGAAGCAACCTTTGGTGCAGTACTAGTTTGTGAAAGTGCCAGGTTACAGAAAACTCACACCTTTTTTCTTTATACAGACACGCAAATAAAATGAAAATGCAAAGCTTAAAAAAAAAAAGGAAAAAAAAAGCAGAAGCAAGAATTTGAAAGACAGGATGCAGTGTGCTGACAGGCCCCAGCTACAGAGTAACTTTTCCTTATCTTTCTTTTACCCAGCAAAGCCCCATCACCCCACGCTAAATTGAATTCCGTGTTAGGAGCACTGGCCAAGCAGAGCTGGCCTGCCACGGGTTTCCCATGAACTGCAAACAACGCTGAGCTCTGCTCAGATCTCTGCAGCCCCAGGGATTCCTTTGTGCAGCAAGGAAGTGGGTAGGCACACTTTGCAACTCCTCTCACTTCCAGGAAAAAGCTATTTTCCATGACTTCTGAGAGGCTTCTTACGTCATCAGTCCTAAGGAACTGGGATAATCTCGTGTGTGCTGTCTGTAAGTCAGTCCCTTCAGAATTCATGTGCAAATCTGAATTTGTGTATTAGTTCTGTTAAAGAATTTTAAATTATATTAAACTTTTCTGAGCTGATAAACCTGTAGATAGATCTGTTGGGCTTTATAAAGACTGCAGCAAACGAGGGCGTAGCTCCATTCCACTGCCATGCACCCACCTCTATTAGAAAACACCCAAAACTTCAATACCTCTCCTCTGCCCCCACAGTGATTATTTTTTTTAACTAATGGGTTTGTAATAATATTATAGCAATGTATACCTTGGCCAACAGAATACACTTTGCCTCTCTTCCTTTCATGTAAGTATTTTCCTGTATACTAACAATAGCATGGTTAAAACCATTGTTACATTTTCTTCCTACATCTTTTAATGCCAACTCTGAATAATGATAGCTAGAAAAGGTTAAATTTTACAGCTGATTCCAAATGATCTAATGCTATGCTCAGGACTTACAATGATTAGCCCGCTGATTAGTAGCATTAAACACAATTATTTCCTGGAAACAATTCTTAATTTGGGACTGAAAGAGTCCTATGAAAAATTCATGAGTAGTCACATTAAGATTTAAAGGCACGCTCAGATATGGAGCATAATTTACCTGTGAAGATTAAATACAGCTTCTGAAAAACAAATAACTTGGGTAGGCTATGAGGTCCCACTGAAAGGAATTAAGGCTTTTCCTATAACTTTCTGGGCAAGGAAGTTTAGGTTTGCAAGAAAGGATTCACAAAGAAGTGCAATGTTAAATTTTCCAGCTTTTCATGCACTCTCTTTTTGAAATAGGATTTTAAACCTAAGTTTCTCTGAAATATACAATGAATTAAAATATCAAACCTAGGTAAGCAGTTTAGCTCCTGGTAAGCCCAGGAGACATGGCTGTATTTCAGCAAGTAATCAGTCCATCACATATTTTCTATAATGTCTATTTCTGTGGTATTCTTCATACCAGGAAAACACTGAAACCTTCATCCATGCTCCACACAAAGGCTGCTCTCACTAATGTGTGCAGTAAAAATTTCCATCACTACCTTTACCTACACTTGATGAGTCTAAGGAATGTGCTTCTGGCCAGAATTAGTGACTCCTTCAAATAAACCAGCTCAAATGGCTTCGGGATGGGACGTGGTTTCCTACAAACCCGTGCAGGAGAGTAGGTTTAGCACCTGAGGATTCCCCCAATCTGCCTTTCATAGGGATTTGCCCTAAAAGTTGTGATTTAGTAGCTGTTCTTCAGCCCTGAGGAGACATGTACATCTGCCTGTCCCTCTGTTTCCTGCTGAAGGATGGGTGGATGGATGGATGGATGGATGGATGGATGGATGGATGGATGAAAGGAAGGATAGAAGGATGGATGGATGGATGGATGGGTGGATGGATGGATGGACGGACGGATGTTGCCTTTCAGGCCTCTCTGGGCAGGGCTGTCCTGCCCCGCCTGCTGTCACTCTGTGCCACAGGCTCTGCCACTCACTCTCAGCTGCTGTTGGCTCTCAACAGCAACCCATCCTTCATCTCTGCCCGTGTCTGCAGTCACAGAATGAGCCTGACTGGGGCTCAGGAGCTCTTTGCGATGCGAAAATGTTAATTAAAAATGTTAATTGATCATATTGCTTACAACTGGTACGGAGTGCTGCAGCAATGAACTGGCTTGCTCACAGCAACCCAAATATCTGCTCTGTGCTATGTACTGTAGGGATTTTAAAATTTTTTTTTCTTAATAAGACAGTGCATAATCTATTAATGCATTGTTTTGATTGCTCAGTTAACCTTATTACCACCCAACTACTAATCTCAAAGGCAAAAGTCTAAAAAGTTTCAAGTGAACATTTTTACAGGTTTTTTAATAAGAAATGTGTCAAGAATTTTCATATCAATTTATGTGCAGTGTCTCACCTGTAAAATTAATATTATAGAAAGCACACACAAAAAAATCATCAAATTACATTAAATCTGTAAGTTATCTGCAGAAGAGTACTTTCCTGCAGGATTTTGTGGTGCTTTTTGAAGCAGGTAAATGCCAGTATTTTCACCAGCTAAGAAACTGGAACAGTCAGAAACTGAATAGATAGAGGGTAGAAACACAATTACACCTAGGAATGGGTTCTTTACCCTAAACATGAGATTCTTTTGCTTTTTCCTAATCCCACCACAATGAAATAGTCCTGCAGTATAGATATTTTTGCAGTCTTCAGAGCCCAACAGGAATTGTCGTAAGAGCAAACAGTCACAGCACATCCCATGCTTGCCAGGGGACCTATAAAAGCCAGCAGAACCAGCCAGCATATTGCAGCTCCCCTAACAGTAGCCAGCACTGGAACACAACAAAATTACCTTGACTGGAGTGTCGTGAGTCACCGAAGGTTGGTTGTAAATTCTGAACCCAGCCCATATGGGGAGGCAGATATACGGTATACTTAGGAAAATAGCAGGACACACCTTTGTTCCATATTTGCCTGTTAATGAAATTATTACAAGATTTAGGAGAATTTGTAAGCTCTGTTGTGGAGGAATGGAAAAATATCCTACGTAACATCAAACCTGAAGCAGCTATGGTAATGTAAACGAACATAAAACGTTAGAAATCACTGTGAACACACTAATCTTTTTGAAAATCACAGGCTCAACAGAAGTAGAGACGCAGGTAAAGGAGAGCCCATGAGACAGGAAGCCACTTCAGAATTCAGGACTTGTTGAGAAGATGGGATGCCGCCTCTGTCACTCTGCACTGGTTAATCCTATAGGATGGGACAGCTCTCAAATCTCTCAATGGAACCTGCTTCAAAAGACCTCGTTCCTTTAAAAATGGGGGTGGAAAATGTATCCATTTTTCAAGCTCTGATACTGCATTTGTTTTCCAAAGTGCTGATTTCTCCCACAGGCCTGTGCTGAGGACAAAACTTTCAGAGAGCTCTCCTGAGCCTCAGGCAAACCAGGAAAATGTGTGTCTCTGACACTGGCTGCTCTGTGTCAGAAAGGAAGGTGGCAGGCATGCTCTGGAGAGGCTTTCCCCAGAGGAAAGAGGAAGGGACAGTCACACTAAATCTGCTGTTCTCTCTGTGCTGAGAGTATCTTCAGAGGAGGGAGCTGGGCTGGCCCCAGCCTGCACCATGAATGTTCCTCTTCTGTCATAAAAAGCAGGACCAGACCTTCCCTAAAGCTGACTGCAGGATTTGGACACACCAACATTTTTCTCAGCTGAGCATTTGTCAGCTTTGCAACAGTTTAAGCTTAGCTAAAAAGGAAATCTTTTCTTGAGAAGGGTTTCACCCTTAATGGATCACCTGCCAGTAACAATGATGTAAATATTTTTATTGCAGTCCTCACCTCTAACAGCACAGCTATGCATGGGTTTATGTTAGAGATCTAGGAATGTTAAATTTAGCTTGAAAACAGAGTAAGTTCCAGATTTTACTTTTAAAGGTGATTTGGGTGCCTCTTGTAAGCAGCTGGAAAGTCAGACTTCCAAGCAAATTGGAAATTTTATGCAAAGTAAGATTTATATTTTTATGAAACGAAGAGACAGTATTGTCTGATTACTTAAACCTGGTTTAGATGAAAGCCTAAGAGATATAACAAAACACAATACTTCCTTTTTCTCCCCTTGAAAACAAAGTAAATTTAAAGGGTTTTTTCCCCCAGTCTCCATCTTTTCTTCCTCATATTTAAAATTTAGAATATCTTGCATATGTTTACTGATATTCCTAAAATTGCTCTTTCATATTATTACAGAAATGAACCAACACTGCACTAAAATATAGATAGCACAATGCTGAATTTAGAAAATGTTTCACAGGATGAAGCTGGTCATATAAATTACTTCCTTACCCACAATATTTCCAGGCATAAAAACAATGATGCTCATGATAATGGAACCAAGCCAGTAGAGACCAATGGTTCTATAGCTTTGTCTGTTTAAAAAAGAAAACAAGACATAATTATTGAACTGTTTCTAAAAATTCCCTACCCTAAATATTATATTCATTGCCGTGGTTGTATTTTAGTAAGTAGAGGTTTTTAAAATCTGTACCACAAGTCAGCAGTGGATTGTTGCCTCTGAGAGGGGTCATGGAGAAGTCCTCCCTTCGTGTGGGAGAAGGTTATCACATGAACAGTACAGGCTTTGGGCATACTCAGTTATTTGCTGTTGTGTGAACAGCCTCTGAAGGCTGGATGCATGAGTTTGCACATCCCAGGCTGTACAAGACTATAAAAGAATTCATAATTAATTTCGTACTGTTAATGCTACTATTACCAGCAGGTACATTTGCCTCTGGAATTTAAGTACTTGCTCTCTCAAATTCCTTATTCAACAGCAAGAAGCATAGGAATCTCTAGAAATAATAATTTTCTCTTAAACTTCATGACACTTTCTAACAGGGAAGGGAGATCATCATGGTGCTAAGGAATACATTATTCCTATCATAAATTTTTTATTCAAAAAACAATTTTTTTTCACACATGCTTTTAATGCACATCATCTTCCAGCTTTTAGCTAGCACAAAGCCATGTAGATGTGCTCCACTCTGCTGCAGGGTGAAGACAGGCTGCATCTCCACGAATTTGCTGGGCTCAGTCAGCTGACAGAAAGGGTAACTTGGCAAGGGTAGAACCCCTGGAAGTAACAACATTTTAACAGCGTGGCTTTGGCCTACGACGTGAAACCACCCCGAATAAAACCCAGATAGAAAAGAAAGGCCTTGGCAGATTAGGTGAGAAGGCAAGCAAAGTAAAGAGTGCACGAGTGCAAGAGACTCACTCCCATGCAATAGCTGCCACCATCAGCAGGTACATCAGGTAGTGAGCGGAGCCGTCCCAGTAGCAGATGACGTGGCCGTACGCCGTGTTCAGATACGGCTCACCCTGCGAACGCCCGGCCGGGAAAAGACACAGTGCTTAGGGCAAGGACCACAGTTAACCAAGAACAGCAAGAAACGAGCTCAGGAGGGTAGCTGGCATCCTTTCAAGCCAGTGGTACAGATCTGGACTGACAATACACATTTCCAAGTGCAGGCCTGACCTAGGCAGGATCGGGGAAATTGGATGAGTTCTAGATTTGCAATAAAGGGCGCAAGGTGGAAGGGGAAACTCCTGCGTGTGACTGTCAGCATTACTCTGCCACATTATGGAAATACGACTTTTCCATATTTTAGTGATTAAAAACTACAAAATAAAGACAGATTTAGCACGGAACAAATACAGATATTTTTAGCAAGCTAGAGATCTTCAGCACTACTGAATATATGGATGTCAATGTATAACCTTGTAGGGTCCAACTCATTTCATGCTTAAGTTCATGGAATCTTTTCAATGACTTCAGTGACTTTCCTGTCAAGCTCTTACTGAGCTATTTTTGGTGGATGTTGATATTCAGCAGCCAGCAGATTCTGCTGACTAGGTATCTGGCATCATCATTTTTTAACTCTACTTTAATTCCTTTTAGTAAAGTGATTAGGCAAAAATAAAGGAGCAATTTTGTTTTCCTCTTGGAAACACATTTTGGTGTTGCAGTACTCATCCACTCCTGAGTGCTCTCTGTGGCTTTCTGCAGTCCTGTGCAGTCCATTCAATTCCCACAGAAGTTAACACAGAACAGTGCTACTGAAGTTAAGTGTAACACCAATGGAGCTTGAAAGCCACATCGTTTTCCCCAAATGAGTCAGTAGATTGCAAGTCAGTGAAGGTTTTATCCATAACAATAACAAAGCAGGTCAACTACAAAACTCAAGACCCGTTTGAATGTGTAAGTGGCTATTTTTCTGTGACAAATACTTCACCGAGTTATTTATAGTGAAGATTTTATTTATATTTGTAAGCCAAACTATTATTTACCTCTCTCAAGTAATGAGTCATGAATCCATCAATAATTCCATCCTGTTCCAGTCCAATTATTAGATTCACTACACTGGTAAAGGCAAATACAGCATAAACTGTAACAAGATAAAGGGGAAAAATAAATTAATAAATACTTGGAATCATACAGTTGCTTCACAGTCCAATTAACTCAGTCAGGCAGAGATCTATTGAACAGAATGTGTCAGCTTTGAGGTCACAGATATTTAACACACAACAGGACTTTCCCACATAGCTCAGTATTTTTTAATTACTGGTTGGTCAACACAGCTCTTGGGAAGCTTTTCTGAGGAATGTGAAATTCCGTAGAGCTGGAGGCACAGCCCCCATGGAAGGTCAGTGTCTGCAGAAAGGACCATGCAGCCTTTCAAAAGTCTTGGTCACATGAAGTTTACAGCCTTGACCGTGGTCATCACTTGGGAAGGAGAAAGGACAACAAAAAGGAGGTGGAGAGGGAAATGTGGCCTGCCATTTTCGCAGGTGAGCAAGGCACAGTGCACGAGCCACGGCAGCCTAGAGCAAAGCTGTGAGTGAGCCAGGACACTCAGCTCCACCAGGACATACCATAAAACAGCGGGTCTTTTGGTGGCTTTCTCTTGACAAGAACACGAGCCAACAGAGCAATAAGAACCAGAACCAGCAGTCCAACTGCAACGATTACCCAGGAACTTCAACAGCATGCAAGAAAAGAAAAGAGAAAAAGGGAAGAATTTAAAAGAAAACCAGATAGAATTTTGCTTCTTCAGCCAGCTGTCCTCAAACGCATACACTCATAAAGTAATTTTTAATACTTTAAAGTACAGATTTTAAGGTTTATTGCAAAGTCTGCCATAGTATTCATCCCATAGTTTTGCAGAAGTTATGTGCCTCTCTTTTCACATGTGATCAGCTAAAAAAATAAAATACGGAAATAGCTACATAAACAACATATCCAGAAATCTAGATTTGTCTGACTAAAATCATACTGGTATCTGCAAAAATAAACAGAAACTATGGGAAAATTAAAGGTCAGTGAAAGATGAGGATCAAACCCACAGAGATTTCAAGGCCAAAAAGGATCATTGGGGACATTTTATCTAACCTCAGCAATAAATTATCTACGCAGGAAATTACAAATTCAAAAATAAAACATATCAGTCTGTGGAATAGCAGTAGCAGTGTGGGGCACCTCTGATGGATCTGGGTTTAATGTCCAGTTATGGAATTGCTAATAGAGGGCTCTCTGGCCCTACAAGGCAGGACCAATTGAGTGGGTTCAGTGATCAGTGCAGGTGGGCTCAGGAAAATGTTCTTTTCCCTGGAGATGGAGCTATAACGTTGCTTCATGTAAAGCGGGAGTGACGTAAAGCACTAAAAATCTTTGGCACAAAGCAAATTTGTCTCCTTCCCCAAGAAAATGCAAGCTAGGAAAATCAGTTTAAAATTACTTCATAGGTCTAAGTGTGCAAATTATATTTTGCTCTCTTTAAGGCAAGGTTCTCCTCCTCGGTCTTCACTTTTGTCCTTGTGCAAGGGAAAAAAAATTGAGGGGAAAATTAGTAAAACTGGTGAAGTCCAGAAGCATAAGCTAAAAATATCTGGTACATCATTTTATACATAGTACCACTCCGTGTCAAGAAAACAGGTTGCTACAAACAAATTATATTATGACAATATCAGCCTTAGTGAAACTTGACTTAAAATTATTGCAAAGAATTTGCAAGACCAAATATTTCAGAAAATATACACACATAGTTTCTGAGTCAGGATGAGCAGTACTAGCTTGTTGATTTATTTTATGCTTTGAATCTTCTGATGGTCTGTTTTCCCAGTGATGAATTTCTTCATACCGTTACAGCTGTTAATATTGCAGTGACTTTTCACTGCAGTCTATCAATTTGAAATAAATATTGGCAGTTAATCAAGTAAGTCGCCATGTGTTATTCGACATGACTCCAGCAATGAGAAACAAAAAAAACTTAGTTATCGGGCAGAAGGAGGAAAATGAGGAAGGAACAGATGTAGCAAAGCCCTAAAAACAAGAAGCAAATATTTGTGCAGCAAAGTTGCAAAACACCCCGGGCTGCGGGATCACCAAATACCACACAGACCTTTAAGTGAAGTGGTTTTTGCCATGAGGAAAGACTTTCCTTTTCTAGTCCTGCGGTTTCTCCTGGGATCCCGGTTTTTGGGCAGAGCGAGGGCACGCGGTCATTTGCAGCCACACGCGCAGGCGGCGGGGTGCCTGCGGGAAGCCTGCGGCTCGGGAGCTCTCCGGGGCTGGCGAGTTCTCGCACTCGCCTTGAAATAGAATTGGATTTTGCTTGCGAATGCCCGGGCAGGAGCCGGGGGGAAGCCGCGGGTCCCAGCACGGAGCGGGCGCTGCCCCGCGGGGCCGGGCGGTACCGCCCGCGCTGCTCTGC
>VZRQ01005815.1:268500-282080 GCA_013397975.1 Machaerirhynchus nigripectus | reverse complement strand
ATCCCCGCCCACCGGTTCGTGCTGGCGGCCGGCAGCGCCGTGTTCGACGCGATGTTCAACGGCGGCATGGCCACCACCTCGGCCGAGATCGAGCTGCCCGACGTGGAGCCCGCCGCCTTCCTGGCGCTCCTCAGGTCAGCGCGGGGCGGGGGCGGCCGCGCACGGAGGGGGCTCCACGGAGGGGGCTCCGCGCCGGGGCCCCGCTTGGCCGCCGGTGCCTTTTCCCCGCTCCGCGGCCCCTCCCGGCTCCTGTCCCCACAGAGCCCGGCCTTTCCCTACTGCCCGTCCCTGGAGGGAGATGCAGGGAAGGCGCGGAAATGCCTTGTGGGCTCCACGCAAGGGCACACCTCCCCGCCAACGTGTTTTGGTCCCTTCTTGCTCTTTAGCCTGCACTGTTTTCCCAAGAGAAGTGCCCTAATTGCATGGCAGCTGACTGTCCGTGTAGGGAAGCACTCGGTGGGTGTCTGGTTGGGCTCTTGGCTTCAGTGTGTTGGTTTGTTAAAGTAAAGTGATGGGAGTTAGGGGGTCCCCTTGGTGTTGCAGCTATCCAGCCATCTTCTATTAGTAAATAAGAAGGGACAGAGGCTCTTGTACAAGCTTTTAGTTTCATTTGATACTACCTTGGAATTTGATACTTACTTTGTAAGTCTGAGTCATCTTCCTGTTCAGTTTTCTTTGTCAGCGATGGTAATAAGTTGTTATATCTTTTTGCCATAATAACACCCATTGTAATCCTGCTTGGGCAGAGAGGGAACATGCAGCAGAAGGCAGTAACCAGCTGATTTTTACTCCCAGACCATCTGAGTGTGGGACTGGGAGTGCCGTGATAGCGAAAAGGATATAAAGTGTGTTAGTGGTTTCTAATTTGGGCAGAATAGGATCTGCTAGTTTGCATGCTCACGAGACTGATGAGTTTACCTACCATTTCTCTTTACTCAGTGTAGTGGCAAATAAAATTTATGGTGTTCATAGAAACAATTACAAATAGTTTATTTGCCTCGGGCTGCAGTGTGGTAATACAACTAAACTGTATAAGCTTAAGTTTTTTATCAAAGAAACCACTCTGCTAGGCAAAACTAAAAAACGTATAAAACAGTTCTCTGTTAGGAACATTTGGGAAACAAGTAATATTATTGCCTGGAAATAAATATGTAGTGTCTCAAAGTTTTTTGTAACAGGAAAAACTCCAAAGTCTTGGCAGCTTTCTTCTTTTGCTGAGGCCTAACAGATAGGAACAATTAAAAGAATCACCTAATCCTTTGGTAATCACGGACACAGGAGCTGAAGCAAGTGATGTGCACAAAACCCAACAAACCCCCCATGCTGCAGCAATGTCTTTCTGGTGCTGTTAGCAAATGAACTGTTCTTTGTGGATTTTTACCAAAGAGTGAGTAGATTTTTAGCAAAGGTGGAGAGTTTGTGCAGAGGGGCGAGAGATAGTGGGAAGTGGGAAGCAAATTGGTTTCAAAGGTTGAAAGTAAATGACAGTGCACATGTACGTGTTTGTCTCTATGTATGTGGAAAAAACGCTGGACAGTGAAAAGTGGATATAATAAGAGAAGTTTGTTGTAGTGGGTTGGTTTGCATTTCTTACCTTTTGTGAGGTAAGAATCAGGAGGAATGCAAAGCAGGCTCCAAACTTAGAGAATATGAAGAAGTTTATTAACTAAACTGAAAAGATTAATAAGAGTCAAAATGGGAAGAGGGGGGAGGATGGGGGGAAGAGAAGTGTTCTGAAGGTGTATTTTGACTCTTATTAATCCTTTTAGTCTAGTTAATAAACTTCTTCATATTCTCTAAGTTTGGAGCCTGCTTTGCATTCCTCCTGATTCTTACCTCACAAAAGGTAAGAAATGCAAACCAACCCACTACATTTGTAAAAATAGAAACACAGAGACTTCTAAGAGATTTTTAAGTAAAGATAAGAAGCGTGGTATTTGAAAGCCGTAGAAGTGAACGAAGAGATGTTGTTAGAAGCAAACAAAAGCCATCTTGTGTTGGTTGAGCTGCCAGTACGTCATGGCCAGGGGACTTGCGTCAGTTAAGTGATTATGCTTGTATCTTGTCTGAATATCACCACGCTGGTGGGCTGCTGAAACATCTCAGGTTTGCTGTCTGTGCCAGCTCTTTAGGACGTTCTTCCATGTTATGTGTATTTCTCTGAGCTTAGGTTGAAATAAATATGCATTGCAATATCTTGTTAAAAACATATCTAAGGAGAATTTCTTTAATACATGCCAGTACTGGACTTCTTCCATGCTGGAAACAATATGGGGTCTTTTCCTGGTGTTGCCTGAACAAGGCAGGAATGATACCTTGTACTGTTGGGCTCTTTCACCTATCTTTAGTAAATTGGTCACATAATGATAGTTACCCTTCGTAGGGCATTTCTTTAAAGTTTGCAAATACCAGTTTGAGGTGTATTGGCTAGAAATTAGGTCAGGATCTTTGAATACACATAGCAAATGAACCTCAGGTCAAGGAAATGTTCAAGTAATGCAAAACTTTTAAAGGATACTTTTCTAATTATTTAATGTTCCTCAGCTCATTTGCATTTTATTTACTTATGTGGTTTGTTAAGTCATGTGTGTAGTTTATGTGTTTCATAAAGGTCTACTGACAAATGCTACTTGTAAATTAAAGTCAAAGGAAAAGATTTTTTGATGAAAAGAATGAAGTAGTTTGACAGATAAGTCCTTAAGAGCTGAAATAATATCAAAGTCACAAAGTTGGGATCTGTTTCCCAATGAAACAACTTTTTTTTTCTAACTACAAATTGAATAGCAATGATCAAAAAAATTCAAGTTGTCTCAGTTGGGTTCTGCTTTAGGGTTTCTTTTTGTTGGCTTTAATAAGATTTTTTTTTAATTTTCATTCATATTTTACAGTAAGCTAACTTGTCCTTTGATCATGGGATAAAGGAAAGTGATGACATGGCACAAATTAGCAGTCTGTCTTCCAAAAACCTTTGCAGAGAATTTTGGCAAGCAGTAAACAGAGGGGTAATCATGACTAACTGGAAAAAAAGATTCCTGTGTACTTTTATAATGGTGAAAACATTTCAGCTACTGAGAGGATGCTCAAACCAGGGGAGAAGGAAGTGCTAACCTGAGAGTGAAGAAAAGTAACATAAAATGTATGGGAGGCTTATGTAGACTGAATGATTGAATGGTCACTTGGAAAAATTGTTTGTTCTGGTCATTAAAAATGTTCTTCCAGTATGCACATACACCCCCCAGCTTCCCATTCCCTCATCCTGGATGCCAATAAAATTAGGTTTTTTCTGTCTCAAAGGGCAAGAGAGGAGGGAAGAAGGCGAGGGGGAAGGATAAGTGATCTTCAGTGCCACTGAGTTAAGTGGGGGAGGAACAGTGGTGCAAACACAAAGCTGTGCTAGTTCAGGCGTGCCACAGAGGGGAGAGTTAGCACAGAGACACAGCTCTTGGCACGTATGAGCAGGGTTTTTTAGAGGGAGGACACACCTAGAACTGCACCCTGTCTCTTTAGAAGGTATAGCAGAAAGTGAAACACAAGCCAGATGAGCTCCTCTGGTGTGTCACCTCACTGGCTTCAGACTGGATTCACTTAAGGAATAAGATCAAAATCATGTTCCAAAGCCAATTTGGGATTTTTTTTTTTTCTTAATTAGGTAAAATACATACTGTAGTTTGCCTGGCAGTATTGCTTTTTTTACAGCCTTGTAATCAACTTACATGATTTGGACTCTAAGCTCCTATAAAGTCAGACAATGAAAGTTATGCCATTTTAAACTGATTTTTTAAAAATCTTAGAACCAAAATGTAAATACACTGTTCTAGTGTTTTAATGAAGACCTTGTCAATTTAGTATGCAAAAGTGTACCTATGAAGTATTAGTTTCTTAAAAGTAAATTTGTCAGCAGTTAAAAATAGATAAAAACAGTTCATAGCTTTCATAAATCAGTTCTAATGGAACTGTATGAAAGTTTTACTTAAAAAAAAAAGTTAGCATTTAATTAAATTAATTCTTCCTAAACGCTGTTCAATTTAAATCCAGTTAAAAAAATTCATCTAGAGCATCATTCACATCTCTGATGTGAAATCTCTGTGATGGGCAAACTGGCTGAAGTAGACTGCAGTCTTGTAATGGTAGATAGGTACCTGTATTGTGGCAGCAAATTTAACGTTGAACACCATATTTAGTTGTGTGTTAGCAACTACTGACAAGTAGAATTTTCTTGGAATATAAGCAATATAAACAGTGAAGAACTTCAGTTGAAACTTTAATTCTAGGTTTGTATTACTTCAATTTCTCCATGTTGCAAGGAAGTTTCACAAGTCTGTTGCTTTCACAGGTTTCTCTTGTTGGATACAAACTGCTTGTTGCTACATTTAAAAACCCTTCTAAACATATCTTCAGTCTCTATGTGTCATGCATTTCTGAAGAACAGATATTAAGAAATATAAAGGAAAGGCTTAGTTTTCATTGTGGAATTCTTGCATTTGCTAGTGTGCCTTGGTTTATTATGTTTAATTACCCATGTGCTGGAGACAAATGTATTTTTGTAAATCACAGACTATGCTTGATTGGTATCTGAAGGGCTGATGAAATTTTGCTAAAATTATCTTAAATGTCACCTGTAAGAAAAGTTATTTTTAAAAAGTCATAGTTTCCATACAGAACCTTAAAATAAATCTTGTCTAGTCTCAAATAACAACTGCTCAGGAAATGGGTTTTTTTCCTGGTATTGGTGGAGGCTCCTGTCTTCTGGTTCACAGCTTATGTGAAAATCTCAACCAATCCTCTTGCCTCAAGCAGCAGAGGCAAGCCAGAGTGTTTTGCTGTGGCAGGAATAGAAGAGTCAAGGTCATCTGCTAGGATGTGTTCCCTTTCCTCTCAGAATACTACACAGGGGTAACTCTGACATAAGATGTTCTCGCAATCTAAGTCCTTGACACTATTCCCTCATGGAGGGGAAGCCAGTGTGCACTGTCAGTAAATGGATTTCAGGAATACAGCCATAGAGGGTTGTGCATTGATCTTTTCCTGATGAACTGAGAGCATGCATTTGTAGGTTAAGTAATTCTGCAGCTCAGCTGTTGTTTACAGTTGGGGAGCTATGTATAACTAGTACAGCCAGATCAGTCCTAGGGCGTAATACATACTTAAAACAAATGTATGCCATTAGGTTAACATAATAGTCTTTTTTCAACCCTTTAACTTACCTTCTTTATTTCTAAAAATGCAGTGAGGTCAATTGTTGCACTGTTCCCAGTGCAAATCTTTGGCCTGTTTTCTAAATGCAAAGAGACTGTTGTGTTTGGCTGCCCCTCTAAAGATATGTTTTTAAGATCTGTATTTGTGTTTTGATTTTATAGGTTTCTTTATTCAGATGAAGTTCAGATTGGTCCAGAAACAGTCATGACTACTTTATACACTGCTAAAAAGTATGCAGTCCCTGCCCTGGAAGCACATTGTGTGGATTTCCTAACAAAGCATCTCCGAGCAGATAATGCCTTTATGCTGCTTACTCAAGTAGGTAAATTTAAGCTTAGTTTTGATTTACTTGGAAAATTGGTAATTGGTGGGAAATTATAAATTCTCCTTAACTATGTACTCCTTTGAGATTTTAAGTGCTCTTCAAGGTATAAACACAAAGAGTACTTAGACAAATCAACCTATTTTAATTTACGTCTATGCTAGAGTAAAAATGTTTGCTTTTTAAGATTAGCAGTTTGTCAGCTTTATGTTTAAGATGCATTTCTTTATCTTTTCAGGCTCGTTTGTTTGATGAACCTCAGCTTGCTAGTCTTTGTCTTGACACAATAGACAAAAGCACTATGGATGCCATAAGTGCTGAAGGCTTTACAGATATCGACATAGGTAAGTCACTCTGCGTGTCCTAAGCATGAAGTGACAGTGCCCCAGGATAGTTCCTTCCCCCATCTGAGTATGCAGAGTCCTGAGCACTTCTTCCCTTCTTGGCTGTCCACCCCTGCAGTGCTTTCCTTTGAGCTTCACTCCTGAGCTGGGTTCTACTGCGTTGTGTCCCCATTTGAGTGGTGGTGGTGTCCCAGGGCTCCTGCTGTGGTGACACCACACTTTACATTGAAGCCAAAGCTTTCAATTGCTGAGGGTTGTGCCTCATCCCTGAGGCATCCACACCTGCTTTTCATGAGCAATGGGAGTCACACTGTTCTGCTGCCACATGGTACTTACCTATTCAAAGTTGCAGAGATCAGGTACAATTAATGAAATCGGCTTTAAAAAATGAATACATAAACTGCTAGTTCCTCTGTTTAATCTTTTATCAAAACCTAGCAGTTGTAGATTTGCTTACTCCATTTCATTGCTACTACATGTGGCTAAGGTTTTTCTCCAACTCAGCTAGATTGTGGGAAAAATTCAGACTGAAGAAAGGTGTTTCATTGCTTAAAGAAATTGTAAAGTCATTGTTAACTCATGTTCAGTGTGATTTGTACCCAGACTGTGATATATATATATCACAGTGATCTATAGTCTTGGTAAGTCTCAATCTGTTTTGACTTTCCAATATGCTATTGTCTGTAACTGCAAACATGCCTTACTTAAATTCAAGGCAGATAAAAATTCCCAAAGTCAGAAAATTCAGAATATAAAAACCCCTTTATTTTTTGGACTTGTATTCTATGATAATTTGTGCATACCTGTTATTCAAAGAAGGCCAGAAGGGGTAATAAATATAGGATAAGTTGCTTTTGTAAAACATGTACCTTGCCTCAGGTCTTGTTTCACCTTCAGGCTTTGTGGATGGCAAATATGTCAATGCTTAAGATCACTTTCATGTATCTTTAACCTGGCTTTGTGTGCACCACTGCTGCTTGTGGCTATAGTTGATCCAGATGGGCAGCTGGCTGCCCAGATGGAGTATGACAGTGTCATCGTGAGTGGCTTGGTTTTTTAGTAACGTGCATTCACTGCTTGGTCACTTCCAGTTTTGATCTTGCCCTAGCAATGCAAATTCTTCAGGATATTGGTTATCACTACAGAGGTTAGTTACACTCTTAGGAATCAAGAAGAAAGTTCATATCCTGTCTTCATAGCAGGAAAATTAATTTTTAGTTTGAAATCTATGTGTCATTGAGAGACTACTTTTTATGTAAGATAAATTATGTGTGACATATATATACACACATATATAATAACAACACAAAGCTAATAGTGTTATTATGAATATTCTTAGTGTGTACTCAGTATTTTAAGCCTACATAATGTAGCACTGTTACTGGCTTGGATGAAAACTGATTTAAAGCTGCTAACTTTCTTTTGTTTAGATACATTATGTGCAGTTCTAGAAAGGGACACTCTCAGTATTCGAGAAAGTAGGCTCTTTGGAGCTGTTGTTCGCTGGGCAGAAGCAGAATGTCAAAGACAACAACTGCCTGCGACTTTCGGGAACAAACAAAAAGTCCTTGGAAGAGCTCTTTCCTTAATCCGTTTTCCCTTAATGACTATCGAAGAGTTTGCAGCAGGTGAGTTTTGGAGTTCTTTGTCTTACTGTTAGACCATCTCTCAGTGCTGTTTGTGTTTCAGTGCTTAGCACTCAATTCTGTTTTTAATACTGTGCTAGTAAGAGTTGTGATGCACAGACGAAAGCAAAACATTCTGCAGATTATGCTATGGCCATTGGAAAATATTATTGTTGTCTTCAGTTTGTGAATATGTGTGGTTTAAATAGAGCAGCTGGAGTAATCCTTCAAATCATCCTAGAAGTTTTATGTTTTCACAGGCCCTGCTCAATCTGGAATCTTGTCGGATCGGGAAGTAGTAAATCTCTTTCTGCACTTTACTGTCAATCCTAAACCTAAAGTAGATTATATTGACCGCCCAAGGTGTTGCCTCAGAGGGAAGGAATGCAGCATTAACAGGTTCCAGCAGGTGGAGAGTCGCTGGGGCTACAGCGGAACGAGCGACCGGATTAGGTAGGACTGCGGAAACTGAAGGAGAGACAGAAATGTGTGGGAAGAAAGGGAACAAATCTTTCAACTTTGACTTTTTGGTATAAGATACAGTAGCAAACATGCTGGCTCTATTGCAGGTGTTTGATCTTTTCCTTTTTTTTGTTTAACTTAGGCTATTACACACATAAAATACAAACTAGCAAAGAACGGGGTTCGGGAGGATTGGCTGCATTCTGGAATGATTGGGTGTTATCTGTATATTCCTTTTTGAAATACCAGGTCTTGATCTGTTTTTGTTTTGGAGATACTGAAAAGAATCTGGTTATGTTTTGTTTAGTAATACTGAGTATCTTGAGGAATTAGCAAAGCTTTAACCTATAAAGCTGCAAAGCATTTTTCTTAGTATTGAAATCTAAATGGAAATGCTATTTTAAAAAAAATGCAATGCCATTCTCAGTTTACCTCCCTACTCTTCAGTGGGAGTCCTTTTCCTAGTTGAAATAAGGTAGCTCACCCATCACAGTTTGAATTCCTTACTTGGCTTGTGTCTTACCAGGTTCACAGTTAACAGAAGAATTTCCATAGTGGGATTTGGATTATATGGATCTATTCATGGACCCACAGACTATCAAGTTAATATACAGGTGCAGTATATTATGTTTATATAGGCTTGTACAGGAACTACACTTGTAGCACTTGCAAAAGGTTTGGTCTATATTTGGGAGCTTAGACAGGAGTCTAAGCTGTGTTTTGTCACAAGTGGGCATAAGTGGGTGACTAGGCAAAAGGAAGAACACTGTGAAACTCTGCTCCCTTTCTCCTGTATTCTCCTGTCCTTCAATCATTTTCAGTGTAGGTGTTTCCAAACATCCAGCTTTCTTCCCCTTTTCTCAAGCCTTTCCTAACAGGAGATATGTACTGACACTGTACTTGTTTATGTTATGTCCTTCAGTAGCCTGAATGCCTCTTAAAAAGATTTGATTTTCCCAATTGTTCCTTTTAGTTTCTTTTGAACAAGCTTCCTCATTTTCCTCTTTTTGAAATTTAGCACAGCTGTGGGGGATTTGCTTTTGTCATTCATGTGGGGGTGTTGACTCTGAGTATATTATGGACACTGTTACATAGTGTTTCCATTATGAAATTTTGAATCTGATCCTGCTCATCACTCAGTACCAAATCAAGGGTTGCGTTTCTTCCTACTGAGCAATTGGTTAGCAGGCTCACGAAGTGGCCAGTGATAGCATCTAAAAATGTCCCCCTGTTTTGTGTCCTGATGTGACCCTTGCCCGGTCCCAGTGGGTAATTGAAGACACCACTAAAATTGTATTTCCTGCCCTTGTAGCCTGTTAGATCCCTTAGCGTGTTGTGGTCAGGATTGTCTTCTAGTAATATTGATCCAGCACTATTATTTTTTTTCCCTTTTTTAAGTGTGGAATTTCAGTCTGTTTGAGTTACTTTTCTTGTAGAGATTAGTTTTGTTTTGATTCTAAGCTTTATAACAAGGTATTAGCATTCTGTGACTGCAGTTTTACCCTGTGATATGTATTTCATAACCTCGTACTGTCATGTCACATTGATTTATTAGGTGCATGAGAAATTTTGTGAAATAAATAATCTGTGACTTCATATAGGGGCAGAAATTCTATTGTCCCTATCCTTCTAGACTTCTAGCATGTGCTGGAATTGCTGTTTCAGTTCCTTAGTGGACATCCTGTTTAAATGACGATCTGTCTTCTGCTTCCTATTTGATGATTATTATTATCTGATTACTCTGTACTTAAGGATAGGGATTTCTGTCTCCTAAGGAAAAAATGTTGTGCCTTTCTTCTTAATGATGATCTGAACAGAATGTATCTGGAATGAGGTTTTGAAGGAATTTGGCTTTTCCACATTCCTCACTTTAAAAGCTCACTTGCAAATTCCTCTATTTGAAGTACCTTCAGTTTGGTTTTGGCAAACTATACATCCATGGAAATGAGTAGCATAGTGCACTGGACAGGATCTTTAGAACAAAAGAGTTGATCTCGGGAACCTAGCAGCTGTACTAAACACACTTGGGGATTTTAACTTCACATAAGCCCTTTTTTTAACCTCTCAGCTGAATTCCTGTTAGCAGATGCAAGCATTCGGTGTATTCCCTCAGGATGTTGGCTGGATTTATTTAATCTGAAAAGAATTTAGATTTTTTCAGAGCAAACCAATGCATATTAAGTGGGAATGATTGGAAAATTCACTTGAAAAAGATCCTCCTGATTCAAACTGAAAGACTAAGTAAATCTTTGTGATTCCTATTAAGGCCATCCCTCTTATATAAGTTCTCTTTATCCTGGAAGTATCCCTAATTACTGATGAATCTGAAACTTTCTTGTCACAATCTTTACAGACAGTTACTAAATTCTTGTGCCTCTTGTGCCTTCTTGGCTCTTCATTAGTACTAGCAGAGCTTCAGAGAGTTAAACATTTAAAACTTGTCATAAAGTAGTGATAATGTATCCTGCAAATACATCTTTTATGTGAAAAGGGCCTAGGACTTCAGCATGGTATTTGTTATAATATTTCTATTGATTGTGGCTGGGGAAAAAATTAAAGTACGTTTTGCCTAGAATAGAGCTTCATCTCATTTGTGTAATACTAAAAATTATATGGCAATTTAATAATAACCTCTTAAAGCTGATAGGATTCTTCTTAGTGCAGTAATCATGAGAAGTGCTCTACTCTAAAGCTCTGATATCCAACTTCTGCAAGAGGTGTTGGGCAGCATGGATCAGGATGGCAATCCAAAATGGGAAGGGAGGTATCTGCTATTACTACATTGGAACTAGTGATTCCTATTCGCCACTAAAATTGAAGGCAAAATAAATATGGTGTAGTCTGAGTGTAACTTTTATAGTGAATCAAGATTAGAAATAAATTGTATAAAACATAACAGCACAAGTTCTTGTTTTCTTTTATGAAGATGTCATTGACTGCCAACATTATCTGTAGAAACATGTTTTCTGAAGTAGCCACAGCCAGCAAATGAGCTTCCCTCATGTGGGCTGTGTAGGTGCACAGAGATCAGCAAATCTAAGCACAGGATGAGATGTTGTATATGAAGGTCAGAAGCTGAAGGTCTAAGAGCTATTCTTCATCTCCCAAGCACAGACTTCAGGCTGGCTGGAGCAGTGCCCACAGCCCGTGTAAAACCCGCGAGCCATCGTTCCGAGCTGCTGCGTCAGCTCCAGTGCTATCAGGAAATCACAGCTCCATTCCAGCTGAGATTGCACTGTCCTTGCAGTTAGGCTGGGTGGGGCAGGCGAGTGTTGGCTTGTAATCTTCTCATGTGCATACAGTCAGAACCTTTCTCACGCTTGTAAACATAAAAATACAATTTTCATGCTTTTGTCCAGATAATTGATTACGAGAAGAATCAGACGCTAGGACAGAACGACACTGGGTTTAGCTGCGATGGAACAGCCAGTACCTTCAGAGTTATGTTCAAAGAGCCCATAGAGATTCTGCCCACGGTTTGCTACACAGCTTGTGCAACACTGAAAGTAAGAATGTCTGATGCTACAGAAGAAAGTGTTACTTTTGATGCTAGAGTTGTTCTTTTGTCAGTCTTCTGATGGGGAAGTGTCTTCTAGATCTTGCATTTATTTTAAGTTTAGGGCTAAAGAAGGATGTAGTTAGAACTCCATTGGAACTTGTAAGACTGTTACATCTCTTCTGTGCCACAGCATGGAATTCATAACTGGATTCTTTGTGCCTTCCCACTTTTTTCCTTGATGTAGGAGTTAGAATGAGTTCTAATGGAGCTGTTTCTGTGTGGGGGAAAAAAAGCACTATCTAGAACATGTGATCTGGCAGCTCTCCATCACAATTTAAGTTTGATTTCTTTTATCAAGGATAGTCTAACCACTAGCTACAGTCAAGAAAACAGCTTTTTTTTCATCACCTTTTATATACTAGTGCTGAAATAATAGTTCTCAGAAAACTAACTCGTTCTCAGAAAGAGAGGAACTAAACTCGTTCTCAGAAAGTCTCCCCTTAGTGTTGTGGACAAATTTATCTCTCCACATTTTTTTAATATTCTTCTAAATATAATTACCAACACAGAAATCAGAGTTGAGTGGGTTGGAAAAATATTGCACATTAAAAGCAGCTGAGGCAGGGAACTAAGTAAGAATATAGACAACCTGTGTGATAAGGAGAACTAATAGAAAGTATTCATTACTAGTTGGATAAAATCAACTGGTTTCGTTATTTAGACATAGGGCCCTTGCTTCTGTTGTCTGTGATTTTGTATATAATTTATATTATGTGGGTACAGAAATTTTATACTACTAAAATAGCCCAAGTCAGTAGGGTTTGAACATCAGCAATTTTTGGGTCTTGCCCTCTTCCATTCTGTTGCTAATCTCTTGTGATGTTTTTCAGGGTCCCGATTCCCACTATGGAACAAAAGGTTTGAAGAAAGTGATCCACGAATCTCCTACTGCTAGCAAAACATGCTTTGTCTTTTATAGTTCACCAGGTAACAACAATGGTACATCAATAGAAGATGGACAGATACCAGAAATAATATTTTATACTTAGTTTTACATGATGATCTGGAATGTGTTGGTGTCTCAGTGGACTTCAGCTCACTATTGGCAGCAGTTCAAAAATTCTGTGAAATTACATCAGTGTGTAAAAACAAAACTAATTTGTTTGAGGGGTACCAGAAAAGCAATTTTTTTTCTGCATCATTATTGGTAGATTGTAATTTAGCTTTTCCTCTAAACAAAATGGGAAGTGGAATAAGTATTCTGTATATTGAAAAGTTTGTTTTGAATAGTACCTTGTGATTAATTACTTTGTGTTTTCACCCCTTTGTTTCTCATGTAGTAAAATTCATTTTTTGAACTGGAAAACCCTTACTTGTTATGAACAACTTGTGTATGTTTTCTCCACTCTGTCCTTAAAAGACAGTAAAGCTGCTGCTGTAGTCCCATTTTGCACTTTCCAAAATGACCTGGGACTGACCCTATGGACATGGATTGCTACTGTATTTTTTTGAAGTACATCAGCAAAGCTGGATTCATATTGCCATCATCTTGTCTTTTTCCAAGAGCCATGGAGAATTAATGGACTTTGCATTGCAGAGAACATCTGCAGCTGCACTGAAGAAATAAATACTAAGTCAAATTCAGCAACAAACAGATCTTTCCACAATCTCTCTTAATTCAGAAGGGCTGTTTTGGAATATAGAACTGGTTATGCAAATAGCCACTGTATATACATATGTGCCTATAAAAAATGTATAATGTGAAAAGGAGAATGAGACTTGTAACGATGTTATTTTATCATCGGATATTCTAGTACTAAAAAAAATTAGTATAAACCTAAGGATTATTCGTGTGCAATGGGTTTTACAGATTGCATACAATAATTTGATGCAATTGCTGTATGTATATAGTAATCAGTGTCTTGCAGTATGTACCGCGTAGTAACAGAATATCTTTGTGTTCAAAGACCTGTACCCTCCCCCAAGTTATACTAAAGTAATAATTTGAGAATGCAGGAGAAAAAAATAAGAAAATTTCCTTTCTTAAGGGCGAAAGGGGGGCGCTCACGCAGGTGTGGGGTGTCCAAAGCCTGTGTGTAGAACCAAGTGTCTGTCAAAGCCCCAGCTCTGTG
>VZRQ01005815.1:254859-268066 GCA_013397975.1 Machaerirhynchus nigripectus | reverse complement strand
CCGGTGGTGGCGGCGGGCGGCGGCTCCGTGAGGGTGGCGGTGCGCGCCAAGCCCGGCGCCCGCTGCAGCGCAGTCACAGGTGGGTCTGCGGGCCGGGACACCCTGAGGAACGGGGACGGAGGGAGGGAACGCACAAACTCCCACCCGAAAACTAAAGCGAGTAGTTCGGCTCTCCGGGAGCAGCTCGCTCGCGTCCCCCGTGCGCAGCGCTGGGTGGCGCGGTGAGCACGGGGTAAACCCTGATCCCAAACGCTTCAGTTTGGCATCTGTGGTTTGCTGCGGGCTGTTTGTGTCCCAGGAGTCTGTGCGGTTTTATTAGAGCCATGAAATTTCGATCTAATAAACCGTGTTCTCCCTCTACAGCCCCGGGCTTGCGCCTGTACGCACTGGGACTGCTTTCACACCCCGGGTGTGTGCGAGACCGGGGGCTGTGGCAGCGTCCAGGCTCCGCTGGTGACACAGGGAACTCAGTGACAGCGGAACTCTCTGAGCAGGCTGATTTAGCAAGCGGCTTTTGGGGGGGTAACCTGGTTTGAGTCGTGTAACGTGGTGCCAAGCAGGACGAAACCCGCACGAGAATGGGCAATTGAGAGGAGCTCGGAGCGGTGCCCCCGTTGTGAGGAGGCTGGTAACTCATGGCTGCACTCTGCTAGGGCACGAAGGCTTCACTGCTTGTAGTGTCAGGAGTTTATATTTGACTGTATTGGCCGACAGCCAAGGGAATTTATGAAATACGAAAATGTCATCACCTAATCTATACATTTATTTGGTTTTAAATTAAAATGCTTTTGAAAGCATAACCATTCCTTTTTAGGGAACAGTGATGTTTTGAATATTTTGAGCATAAACTCTGCAAACTGTTACAGATGTGACGGCTGAGGCAGTAGGTGTAGCTATTGCTGCACCTCCATCAGAAGGAGAGGCAAATGCAGAGCTGTGTCGCTACCTCTCTAAGGTGCTTGAAGTGAAGAAGAGTGACGTTATTTTAGAGAAGGTACTTCCTTTTCTTCCTTTCAGTTTTACCCTACTGCAACTGAAATTCAAGGTTTTGAAACTTACACATTGAGTACAGGGAGCTACTCCAAGTTCAGTCTGAAAGACATTTTTAAAAGTTTAGTTGAGTTAATGGAATGATTCATTGAGAGCAAACTTAGTGTAGGAAGAACTGTGGCTGATGTTGAGATCTTTTAATCAAAAGAATTATGTTAATGTTTTGCAAATCTCTGTAATTCATGTTTTCTGTGTTCTTCGAAGATTCTCTTTTTTTTGTGTCAAATGAATTAAAAAAAAATGGTGTCTTGCAGAGAATGTGCATTTTATTAATAATTTTTCTCTTTAAAAAAAAAATAACTTCCGTGTTTGAGTCAAAAGATTCTGATATTTAACTGTCACACATAAGCAAGAGCATATGTAAGCACTTGGGTTGTAGCTGGGCCTCAAGAGTTTCTCTGATCTTTACTTCAGTGAGTGGAAACTCTTTGTTTTATTCATTGCACTGAATAAATAACTTGTTTTATTTATTCATTGTACTTGAAGTCAGTCTTCCCAGCCATTTCCATTTATAGTTTATGAGCATAAGAGCACAATGAAAAACGGTGCTTTTTATTTTTGTCTGTTGGTTTAATGGAGTAGTTGTAGAAGTCTTTTTAATTAAGAGTAGTGGTAAATTGTAAGATGACCAAGGAATTGAGCACTGTGATGTGAAAAGGTAGAGATGAACAGATTTGAGTCTTGTTTTTCCTGAATCATGGGCAGACTGCTTAACTTGTTTATCAACATTTTATAAATAGTGCTGTTTCCTTAACTTAAAGGGTGATTCTCTGAAAGGTGGGTTTTTTCTGTGTTTGTCTAAACCAGGGAGGTAAATCACGTGACAAAGTGGTGAAGATTTTGGTACCAATGACACCAGATGAGATTTTAGAAAAACTGAAAAAAGAAGCTTCCAGTTGACCTAAAACAAGAGCAGGAAATGGGATAATGCATCTTGGTAAATGGACTGATATTCTTACTTAATGTAGTGCTGTTGAGAATGTGGGTAATGACTACAGAAACATACTCCCCCCCCCTTTTTAATATAGCTGCTGCATAGGTGAAGTTTTTCTGTAGGTTTGGTTAGAAAACTGAGACTCAGTATCTGCTTCTGTCACTACAGACTTCCTTCTGCTCTGGAGAGTTTCCTGTGGGTAAGAGTTGTCCTCTTTCCTGCTCCCTAAACAAATGGTTTAGGAAACGTTTTTCTTCGTGAAGCAAACATTGGTTAACAGAGTGAGAGGCTTGGAGTGACGGCCTTCCGTGTGGGAAGTGGTACAAAAGGACGAGTCTGGATGGCAGAGACATAAAGGAGACTGTTCTCTCTGATATCCTACAGCAGGTACTGTGGGAACTTACAGATATCTAAAATAAATGTATTTGAAGCCAATGCGCTGTTGTTGATCACACAGACAAGCTGAAAGTAGAATCACCTGAACAACTGAAAGAAAACCAGAAGTTTTCAGTATGAAAAGCCAATGCAGAACCTGGTAACTGCACACCTGGGGTCACTCTGTAATAGTCTGTAAATAGTTTCCTTAAAAGTAGAAATACGATCATATATATCTCTTCCAATTGTATGTCACCTGTAATGACTGTTTTTAATAAAAGGGCAAAAAGTATTATCAAGGGTTGTTTTGTGTTTATGTTTTTAACAAAGAAAGAAGTTGTTTCCTAGAAGTCACCTAATGGAATGCTACTCTTAAACAGCCTTTTGTTACAATCTTTCCTTGGTCTAAAAATCAGTAGTAGTGCAACCCCTAGAGAGCTGAGCAGAGTCATTTGGAGAACAGAACAACTCTGAAACAAAATGGGCAACAAAACTCAAAGTCTGAAACAATATGAGCAACTATACTCCAGTTTCAGGGCTGATGAGAAAAAGGCTGAACTTCTCTCTTTATCATGCTTCAGAGGTCAGAGTAAAATTTAACTGGCATTTCCCAAAAATGTGTGTGATATCACATGTTTCTGGTAGGAGTTTGTTTTTCCTCTGGATCACTGCTGCTGC
This sequence comes from Machaerirhynchus nigripectus, assembly GCA_013397975.1. Taxonomy (NCBI): domain Eukaryota; kingdom Metazoa; phylum Chordata; class Aves; order Passeriformes; family Dicruridae; genus Machaerirhynchus; species Machaerirhynchus nigripectus. The sequence goes on along the minus strand of VZRQ01005815.1, from coordinate 265,029 downwards.
CTGCAATTGTCCTGCATTTGTCCTATGGTTGTCATGTTAAAAATAAAGTAATGGCTAAAGGGAAAAAGATAAACTATTGTGAAGGTTTGCTTAAGGTTTGTCATACATTCTCCTGGAAAACAGTGTTATGTTATGCAGATGCATTACCAGATTGATGCAGTACAGGCTTCATTGTTCATAGTTTAGCTTTTTCATGGGCCAAAATCTTTTGCTTTAGGGAATTCTTTCGGTTTCTTGTTATCCTAAATACTGCAACAGTTGCTTTTGGAGTTAGAGAACTGGTGCTTGTCAAGATGACAGGTCCTTCAAGGTGACTAATTTTAAAGATGTTATGAAAAATGTTACTTTCTGGACAAATACGTCTAAATTCTGAATTCTGTTTGTTTAGTGGTTTGCACCTGAGATCCTTATTTTCTCAGGCGTTTGGGCAGCCATACATTGCCTCAGTCCTCTTTCCTTATTTGCTTTTTCAGTCTGCACAGGCTGGTTTTGTTTTACTGCTCCATCAGTTTTGGTTCACCCCTCCCTGCTGTTAGATCTGCTCTTGCCCAGCAGAGGGGTACCGTGTCTTGCAGAAAAATTAAGGCAAAGCAAACCAAGACAAAATGTTGGTTGTTTGTTGTTGGGGGTTTTTCTCTTATTTCCTAAAATTCTTCTTATCATGAGTAGAAAAGAGCAATAAAAAGACTGAGGAATTCTGTATTTATAAAATACATTTGGAATTGGATGCTGCAACAGCCATTACAAAGTTTTCTTTGAAATTGAAATAATATATTACACTTTCCCATGACTTCAGACAGACTGAGGGAGGAGCTGTGTGGACAGATGCAGTCTCTGAAGTACACTGATCTTCAATGATGATTATCTACAATAGCCAATTTAGGTTTTCAGTGCCCTCTCTGTCTTGTCAACATGCTCTGCCTAGGCTTTGCTGGCTTCTGCCTTGGCTTCTTCACCTTTCCTAAACACCTTCAGCTGGCATTCTGCATCTGTTCTTCCTAATGAATGAAAGTAACTTGAATTCTACTAGAATTCTAGTTACTAGAGTGTTCACACTACTAGTAGTGTTCACACTACTAGTGTGGCAAATAAAGCTTTTACATGCTGGGAATGTACAATGTATTTAATATGAGTAACCAAAATTATTTTAGAATGGTAGTGTAAGTAACACTGTGGTGTTGCCATATAGAATGATATCTAACATCTGACAGCCTCCTATGTCAATGGGTTTTGTGCTGTCTTCCAATTATATCCCTAATATTTTGGTTGTGGATTTATGTAACCTGGTGAAATGCCTGGGAAGCAGAACTGCTGGTCCATTGTATATCAAAAGAGAGGCAGAGAAGGGTTAAGCAACTTGTGTGACCAAACAATGCCAAAACTGTGATTTAGGCCTAGATCCTACAAATCTTGCATTGAAATCCTAACCTGTCAACTGTCTCTTCATGAACACAGTAAAATGTATTTCATTTTGTTGAAAAGATTGTGGTAGCAAATGTCCCTTACTCCAGCAGAGTATGTTTTTAATAGAGCAGAGCTTTGTGATATTGTAAGAAGCTTCTTCCAAGAGTTTCAAAACACTTTACAAATCCCTGCTCAAAATAAATTCTTATTCCTGGACCAACTTAAAAACATTGTGGTGCCAGTTGCTGCATGACTTTTACTTGTTGGTACCTGCTTTATCCATGTGCATTAAGCTGCATGATTACTCAACTATTGAAATCAAACACTGTCCTCTTTCCCTAATGCATGGTCTGACCAATTTCAGTAAAATCTGGCTAATGGTGATTTAATATCTTACTGCTTGCAGACCTGGGCAGTCAGTGCAATTTCTAAGTCTAATTAAGTTATTTAAACATTAGCAAAATAGAAGTTATCTGAATAAATTCTATGCCAGTCTTATGGCATAGAAGGGTCTTAGTCTTTCATCCACTCAGTTACATTTATTGTCTAAAATCCAGCTTTGAAAGTAGATTTCATTGTAGTAGTGTAATATGCTAATTAAGGGTATTTAATTATACCCTCTGAAACTGGCCTCTTTGCTCTTTTTCTTTCTATCCACTCCATTTATCATCTGCAGTGCATTCCTATCTCTCCTTTTAGTCCCAGTTGTTTCTGAATCCTCGTTTCTTCAGGTATCATCAGTCTAAATAATCCTGGGTAATTGACAACTTTGTCAATAACTGGCAGCAGCAATTTAGCAGAAAGCACAGTTTAATATCTTCCTGCTTCCAGCTTCCAGGAAGATAGATACACCTGATCCTCCTGCTCAGCACTTCACATCTCATTCTTGCTTCCCCTCTCATAATGTTTATTTGCACGTGTAAAACTTGAACCAGCTGAGTTTTAAAAATTTTTTCTTCATTACTTCTACCTACTGTGTTCCCCTCTTAATATTTTTAGTCTTTGACTTGGGAGGATGATTCATTGCCATATTGACTGGTTTTAAAATGAGCTCCCCTGTCTCCTTTGGGGGACACAAGTGCTTTATCCTCCTGTAAAACCTGCCTTGGTTGTTACTCTCTGGGAATGGGCTTGAGGCAAAGTGCTCTTAATACAGCTGAGGCACAATAAACAGTCAAAAAGCTGCTGAAGAAATGAAATGCTTGCCTGAAAGGAGGAGTCTGGCACTTCTCTGAGATCCTGGGAATTCATTTCTTCCTGGTCCCTTACATATTAGCTTCTCGAGTTAATTGTTACTGAGCTGTGATAAATTTTCTACTGCCTTTATTTGTTCTTTCAAGAGCTGGGGAAGTCAGAGTGATGAAGTATCCACTGTGCCATCTTACTACAGCCTGAGGGTAAGTTTTTGGAATATTGTCTAAATAATATTCTGAGTTTCCAAATCTGAAGTATGGCAGGTGAAAAGGGAAGTACATTGAGTATCAGTTCAGCAGTTGGTCACTATAGAAACGTGCTGTAAAGAGAGCAGTTAGCCATGGACCCAAGGAAAAAGGAACAACAGCAGGTCAAAGCCTCATTTCCTGCTGCTCAGATAAAGCAGTTGTCTGCCTTAAGAGAGTAGCTGGGGTGGCAAACTGTAATTCTGGGGTGATTGTAATTAAGTTGTTTTTTTGCTAATACCTGGTAGGTGTGCAGTGCACGTAGGAAGGGCTGCAGCAATGCTGTTCCTTTGGCCAGCTTTTGTTGCTATAGTGCTTTGCAAACCAGGATGCACTGAGGCATAATTTATAACAAATTTCAAAGCTCTCAACATGTGTTAGGACATACTTTGTGCCCAGCTGTCTGACAGGGGCATTGCCAAGTTGAATTTTATAAAACAAGATATTTGTGTGGAACCTTTTTTTTTTTTTCTTCACTCAGTGCTACTTTCCATAGCTTGTCTTAAAATCCATTAAGTGTTTTGCTTCCTTTCTGATGTTCAGAAGGTCTGTGGGGTTACAGTTGATAGAGATCACCACACGTGCTCAGCCCCAGCAGCCTCTTTCCTACCTCATCTGGGCCCTCTTGCTGCCTCTCCCTTTCAGCTCTGCTGATGCTGTTCCAGGTAAGTGCTCTCCAGCAGGACCAGGCTCCCTGGGGTTGTTTCTGCTCTTTATTTGTCACATCAGCATTGTTGTGAAACTTACCTCCTTAGATGCCACCGCATTCCTTTTCCCGTTTTTTGGGTCTGGCAGCCCTTAGAGATGCATTCGTTGTGGAAGGAGGGAAAAGACCTTGTGATACAATCTTTGCAATCAGAGGGCAAACCTGTCCCTTCCAGTGAGGCCCTATGGCAGCTCTTTGTAGCCTCCTGGCATTTGCCCTGTAATGAAATGTCTTCTTTTTTTCTCTCCAGTAAATCTGACAGCAATCAGCCAGCACGTATGTGAGGTCATGTTCCTGCTATGAGGAAAGATTGCTGGTAGCTACTCAGATACACTTCTGAACAGACAGTTTTGTTCAGTTTCTTAACTGCCTTTTTACAATGGAAGTGCAAACTGTTACTAATAAACCTGATAGGTTTATGGGTTTTGAGGAGATTTTTCCTCTTTTTTTGAAAAACCTGATTAAGCTCATCACTGGCTGAATATAAATGCTAATACATAGAGGGAACCAGCCAGGCAAATTGCACTTGGCTAATTTTACTTAATGAGAGTGTCTGATTCTGTTCAGTCACTTCCTCGCTGAGTTCAGGTTCAGCTGCTAAAGCAGACCCAGGAGCTTTTTGTTAAATATTTTTAAAAGATGATCAGCTTATAATGACGTTCTCAAAGTCTATGACTTCTGTTTGCTGTGATTGCTGTCACATATCAGATAGAATAATTTTTTTCTTTATTTAATACCATGCCAAGCAATATTTCTGGCAGAACAAAAATGTGAAAATAGAACATCTGAAAACATTAATTTGACAATAGCTGTTGTTAAACTGTGGATGCAAGGCAAGGCCTGTCTTTCAGTAGTCAAGTACCTGCGTGTGTAAAAGCAGAGAAGGTGTAAGATCTAATGAAACACTACTTTCAGTAGTCTGAAAAGTACATAATTTCTAAATACACAAAAACAAGTAAAGTGAGCCTGCCAGAGGAGGTGTTGATACACATTTTATACACTTAAAGACAAAAAGAATGTGTAATACCAGAGCTTGCCATAAGCGGTTCTGCCAGCTTTATGGGGCTGCTCTTGTAAATCTGAATTTGAAAATATTTTTGTTCACTGATCTTGCTGTAAGGTAGGCCTCCACAGGAAACCTACAGAAAACCTTTGGTTTCTCAGCTGCATATAATCCCTGCTCACTTCAGTGAACCAACTTGGTCTTTTTCCCCGGGGAGGAATTTAGAGCAGTGCTCCGGGTTTTACGCACTTGGATTTCCAAACTTAAATGATCAATTCCTGTTAGCTCATTTTCAGGTCTTAGCTATTTTCAGGCTGGGTTTTAGGCTTTGCTCTGTGATTATCCAATGGTACCTTGATGAGACTGTCTTAAGAAACGGACCTTGTTTGCATAATAGGTTAACTTCTCAAATCAAAAAATGATGAAAATAAAACATGAGGGGCAGGGGCAGAATACTTTTGTTATCAAAGGTTAACTTATTGGGCTAACAGCAATTTTGCTTGGCTTATGGGCTTTGCAGGCTTGTTCTGCATGTCCTTCTAAACCTTGCTGGGAAGGAAGATACACAGAGCAGAGGGTGTAATAGACTCCAAATGTTTTATAGCACCTCCTCTGCTGTTTAGCACTCAAGTCAGAATGTGGGGAAAAACCTGTCAGGTTTTCAAAGACTGTAAACCTAATAATTTGCAATAGAAGTTTCACAGTTGTTTCTTACTGGCAATCTGTGAATCTAGGTGGAAAAAGGATATTACCTATGGCCCTCTTAGTGTGACTCCTGAGTCCTGCCAATCTGAAACTTTCAAACAGGAAAGATTCATCTTCTGAAATGATAGGTTCATGTGAGGGCCATTGATGTGCAATATATTAAAAAAGCATCTATTGATGTGGTTGTTGTTGAGAGTTGTGTGGGTTAAAATACAAATTCAGATTAAAAGTTGGTGAACTGCTCATAAGTAGTTCATCTGTTCTGCCTTCTCATCTTATTTAAGTAAATTGGTCCTACAAAGGCAGCTACATCTTGCCAATATTTTTTTGTGTTGGTGGCTGAACTATTACCCCTCACAGCAAGGCAGGGCTAACACTTTGTAATTGCTGTGAGAGGCTGGCACATCTCCAGGGTAGGCCAACTGCAGCTCCTGGCTCTTGTCTTGTCTGCAGAGCTTTGTCCACAGTGTTGTGAGATCTCCCACAGATTCGCCTGACGCTGAATTGGTAGCCCTGGGAGCCCAACCTCCAGCCTTTTGCACCAGGAGGAGCTGCTGCCAGAAATGCTCAGTCAGGTTAGAGGATATGGTGAGCTGGCTCTGCAGGGGAAGAGAGCTCTGGACTGTATTAAAAAAGGTTTCAAAATATGAGACGCGCTCTGTTGTGTCAGAAAAGGAAGTGTTAAGATGCTAATAAAGATAAATTTGAACTTGCAGAAATTCATGCCCATCACTGGCACCTTTGATCTCTGAATTTCAGACCTAGCCCCTCTGCTGCGTGGATTGCCACTGTTGCAAAAAGTGCAAATACCGAAAGAGGATGACACTTCACGGTTTAAGTGAAATCACTTGAGAATGGTTAAATCAGGTTTTCCGATTAACTGACTCACTTGATAGTGTAGTATGTGAGAGAGTGAATCAAACACTTAATTTTCGTTTGCTCTGCTGTCTGTGAACGGCATCAAGCAGAAGAGACACCCATCTGTCTGTCTTCCAGATTAAGTGCTTTCTCCACAAAGGAGCCTTTGGTCTACTGCTACATGCTCTTTCAGTTTTAGAGGATAAATACAGCCCACAGTTTCAGAGGATAAATAAATCTGTGACTTCTTAGTTGTAACAAAAAAGTGTGACTGGAGGCAGGTTTGGCAGCAGAGAATAAGCTATCAAGGCTGTCGTGAACGTCGGATTGGCAGCAGAGGAGATAACTATATTTAAGGGTTCTAGAGAAGAACTTGTCCTGAACAACAAGGTTTGAGCCAATTGTAGAGAATAGGACTGCTGATTATCCTATGTGCCTTATGTGTCCATTCTCATGAAGGACAGAGTCTTTTCAAAAGAAAAATGTCAGACTTCTAAAGTAAGAAAGTGAGAGCATATAAACAAGGTATGGAAACCTCTGGGTTTTGCCCCTTTTCTCCAGTCTTTTCTGTTTATAATAACCTACAAATTCTCATTCTAGATTAGGTGGGGGTTCTTGGAGATGCATATTCCTCTGTTCCTTTGGTAAAGCTCAAAATCTCTTGTTGCCCCTGTAATACAAATAATAATAATATGAGTATAATCAAGGTTGTATTTGTTTTGTGATTATTCTGAACACTGGAGACTAACAGTAATTATAATACCATTAAATAGTAACGGAAGAAGATTGAAGAGTGGATCATGAGACTCCTGGAAGGAGATGAAAATCTTACTCAGTTTTCTTCAGTACTGCATTGCATTCCTCTCTTTTATGGCATAAAGAGGAACCCTAAAATGATTTCCGAAATGCTAGGGGTCAAGAGTGCCATGTAAAAGACAGGTTTGTGAGGGAAAAACAGAAACACTTTCAGTTTCAATAATTAGTTTCCTGTAATTTTGGCAGTGCCGTAGTAGAGATAATCAGAGATTCTGCATTTAGAGCCCAGAGACAGGAATAAAAGTGTGAAGAAAGCAATTCTTCCATAAAACTCTGTACCTGTCGCCATGCAATATGATTGCTTACAAGGCAGTGTAAGGTGGTATTTGTCTCCAGTCTTCTTTCCTTATGTGTTCACAGTGTAAAGCTCCTGTCACATGCTGGAAACTTTGTGTAATCCAAGGGATAAGAACACTGTCCATCTGGAAACCAGGTAATGGAATTTTGTGATAACACTCAGCAGCAGGATGCCTCAGGGCCAGAGGTGTCTGTGTAGCTTCTGTGCTTTGCAGGTGGGATAGACCAGCCCCAAGGAGCCTTGCTCTGAGGCCATTGCTTTGCCCTTGCTTTGGGATGAGTATGTTTTAGGGAAAACCAGATTTCTTTTGTGCAGTTCAGTCTGTCTGCTTTGTCGTGTGTGAGCCACAATGTGTGCACTGGGCCCTGATTACACAGGCTCTCTGTGGCTGTCGCAGTGTTGACAGTGTTCATTTGTGAGGAGAGATGATATACGTGGCCCTGGTTAATGATCCTCTAACACACAGTGCTTCCAGTCCAAACTGGAAGACAGCATCCAAAGAGGAGGACAGGCTATGCATGATAAATACCTCTCCCACTGCACAGTCAGAGTAAGCTCGTCACAAATGTGAAAAATGGAACTTCATTTTCCTTGAGCTTTTCAATTTCCTGTTAATACCTTTCACAGAGGAAAAAAGGGTTTTTTGTCAAAATCATTATTATTTAAAGTCATAGAAATTCGAAAGCTCTCAGAAAGTTACAAATGTGATTTAAAATACCCATTTTAATTGTTTTTTAAGTATATGATCTTTGGTTTATTCCTTTATTTCCTTTTGTGTATAGTGAAGATTCCTGACAATGTGTCAATTAAGAAGATTTATAAACTGATTTTAGTATAATCACATTCTGGCCTGTATCAGTATTCAGGATGTATTGCTTATCCTAATCTGAAGTGATGTGTTAATTTGACTCGGAAATGGAGAAAGATGTGGACACAGAGTAAACAATTTAATGCATTAAGTAAAATCATAACTACAGATCAGTGATTCCGCTGTAGCGTTTTGCTAGTTAAAACAGAAGGCCATGCTATTACTGCATGGGAATCTGCAGTTTATCAGCTGCTGGCAGATAATCAGCCCTGTTCCCAAGCTGTGCAGGGTCCAGCTCTGCCTGCAGGCTGGCAATGTCACGGGGACACGCGGGGCATCGGGAGCTGCGCGAGCCGCGGCCCCAGCGTGGCACTTCCCCACCCCGGCTGGGATGCAGATGTTACACACTCGAGATGCTTTCATGCGTTGTAACATTTGTTTAGGTTCTCAGCATGCTGCAGTGGACTGACTGCTCCTATATATTTATATCTGTTATGCTCATAGAAAAAAATGTGGTTTATTTAGCAGTTTAATCCATAGGAATTCAAATCAGTTCTGCTCTTTGGACCCTTTTCGTGTTTTGAAGTCTGGAGCGTTCTCCACCCTGTCTGTATTAACCCAGGCAACACCCAGTGAGGTGTCAGTGACTTTTATTACCTACAGTAATTTTCTTTTGTTTAATAACCTCCTCTCAGCTTTTGAAACTGAGGCACTCCTGTGTAATTTACTGAGATTGTCATATTAAACTCCTCTTGTCTCTTGCAAGCAATAGTAGGGGTGCTCCATACAGATTTTGGTAGGTGCTGTAAGGATCCTGAACTCAGCTGGGATCTCTGAATAGGCTGCTTTAATCCCAAGTGGTGCAGACAAAAATATTACAAAGTCACTGGCACGCACTGTTCCACAATGAAGCTGTCCCAAAATAACCAATCCGTAGCTGCTGATAAACAGTGTAGTGGGTGAAGAGCTCTCAGGCTTAAGCTATTGTTGAGAGAAGGAATTGGCAATGAGCTCCAGGGCTTCAGAGAACAGCTTTCAGAGGGAATCCTGAAAGTTTCTATACTAGTAGCAGAAAACATGAAGAATCTGAGAATGTTTTTTGAGCCGTGTCCTGGGTGGCATGGTTAGGGACAGGTTTCCACCTTTTCAAACGTAGTATGGGAGGTGTGATCGAGAGAGACAGGAGCCGTTCATCAGCCCGTGTTCCTGGCACTGCTGTGTGCATTATGTGCAGCAAAAGTGGAGTTCAGCCAGAGAGCAGCTGAGTGCGTGGACAGCTTTGAGTCCAAAGACTCGACAGGACCTGCTGGGATGTCTGGGATCCTCCCCCAGAGCATTAATGAGAAGTAGATGCCATATGGAGGAATTCTCTTGCCAGCGGTCTGTGGTGCCATCTTTGTCTTCCAGTTCTCATCAATCACAAATGTCTCTTAAATCGATTATTTTACCTTCAGTTATATGATTTCGTCTTCTCAGCTACTAAGGACACTGACCTTTCAGTAGACTCTTCTAGGATAAGACCTTGTTTCTGATAAGAGACTTTTGTTGCAGTGGCTGATCTATCACTCTTTTCCTTCACCAGTACATCCCCTCTTCCATCGGAGCTGACTCATCCATTTCTCCCCTCACCACTGTATTTTCTTTAATTTTCCTGTAGCTGCAAAGAACAACTTTACCTTTCACGTTTTTTGAAACTCAGGTGTTTAACTATGTAATTCTGTTGTTCGTATGAACATTTTTCAATCAACTGGATTTTTTTTTAAAAAAAGCAAGCACTCTAATACTTCTAAGGCTGGAATTTTGCTCACCATTGCTATGACTGTATGGTGTGTGTGAAAAAGTTTATAAAATCAATAAAATATACATGAATAGCACATTCAATACAGTAACTGTCACAAGTTTTATTGATGTGGAATCTAGTTTGAGTGGATTGCCCCCTCGTTTTTAATTCACCTCTATATAATTTAGTGTTAACTATCAAGTTGGACTACCCACACCTCTTAGCTGTGATGAGGCTGTCTTTATGCTACTTAAATTTTTTAAGGCTTTTTCTACTGTAGCCATAGGATTAGAGTCACTTTGTGTTTGCTGCAGGTCTAGCTTTGGGAGCTTCCTAGGCTACAGAATCCCATA
>VZRQ01005815.1:229736-244991 GCA_013397975.1 Machaerirhynchus nigripectus | reverse complement strand
GCACACCGGGGCGGGACGGGGCACACCGGGGCGGGACACGGGGCACCGGGGCGGGACTGGGCACAGCGGGGTGGGCAGGGGTGGAACCAGCGATTCCCCCAGGTTAGGGCTGGATACAAAGCGCGGTGGCAGGAATAGTATCGAGGCTTTTGAGGCGACACTGAAATGTTTGGGTCTCAACCGAAAAGCGCAAATGAAAAAGGTGAGAAGTGAGCGTGGCGTCTGTGGCTGTCTATAATGCCATTTAAGTGTATTTCTGGTATAAAAAAAGCTTAGGGATGTGTTGGCTGCTACGTGAGGAAGGTAAGATGACGTGAAGCTTTTTGGCAGGTAAATAATTCAGTGTAAACCAAAATTAATTCTGTGTTGGCGCCTGCTCCAGCAACACATTTACGCTTCCAGGTGGTGCTGTAGATAGCGGTCAGTCTTGTCAGCCTTGATACAGGTGGAGTTATGTGCGAGCCTCAGAACTTCAGGCCTGTCACCTGTAATACGGGTGAGGTTAGGACTGGTGGCATCAAGACCTTCCCGCAGCAGAAATGGTGTCGGTGTCCCTGGTCCCCAGTTTGCCGTGTTCCCACAGCGCCCGTGTCTTTGCTGTGCCGACTAATTTCCACAACACTGAAGCCAATGGTTTTTAAACGGTCTCTTGTGCTGTGTGTAAGAAATGGGGTTTTTATAGGACCCTTTCAGAAAGAAATGGCTTTTTAACAGGCTCTGCTAGAGATTCTATCGCTCGCGGGCGCTAGCAAAGCATAGAGACTGATATCAGGTAGATCACTTGAAACAAAATACCCCAGCAACAGCAACAGCGGCGTCCAATTTTCCAAAAATATTAGAGCAGAATAAGTGCCCTTTGTTTGAGATAAACAGCGATAATTACAATCTGCTCTCCTGTGTGACCTACAGCAGGTGTGTATTGTCACTTGCAGAATAGGAAACGATGACCTCAATCCAGATAGCATAATGCAAGCACCTTAGCCTGGATAGCTAGTTCTAAGCCAAACAAATTGTCATTGAGGCTAAAAAATAATATCTTTTCGCCTAAGTTTTCCCCATATAAGCCCTCTCTTACCGACTGCCCTTTTGAAATGGGCAGAAATAAGTAGGATTTTATTTCTTCTCCAGACATGTTTCATTGCGATCACTGCATATTGCAGTTTCAGGTGTGTCTACAGAGGATTGCATGCATAAAGTTAATGAGATGATTATTTATAAAAGGTACACACTTCTTTATTTTTGACGCTCTAGTCTGCTGTTTCATGGGTGACATTTTTCATTAAAAGATCAAACTTAAGCCTTTAATTATAGACTCAAGTCATCCATACAGTTAAGCATGTACACAATTTAGACATTATATATAAGTTATGTTGAAGGCATGGGTCCCCTGTAATCCTTATAAGCAGTATCCTTCAGAAATTACAGTTTTGGTAAGGTGCTCTCATCAGCATATTTTGCATAGAAAAACCCTTGCAGGGAATGGCTGAACCAGAGTGGCACACAATTACATATAATATATATTTATACATGATGCTTTTGCTTTGGTTCTTTTTCGTTATGTGTCTTTATGCCTGCTTTGGGTTATAACATCAAGAAGGAGATCATGATCCAGGCAACATCCTAAGATCTGTCATAGATGTTATTCTGAAATTCAAGCTGCATATAGAAAACCCAAAGTGACAGATGCTTTTTAAAGGAATAAAGGCACTCAAAAATTAGTATTGTCGCCGGGTAGAACTTTCAACACCCACTAAATGCCTCACATAGCACATACCTACAGACTAGGTGCCTGAGTGCTTAAAAGGTCAAGCTCCAAGTGTTGTCAAGACAGAGAAATTGATAATCCACTCTTACAATCTTTCTGCTCACTTCAAGGCTCTCTGGGTAATTAATGTGTTGTTTTTGTGTGAACACGATCTCATAATCAGCATCTCTGAAGTCTTGTGCAGTGTGATAAAACCTCAAAGGGTTTGCTTTTTTCCTGTGGATTTCATTATGTTAAATAACATGCTGTTAGATGAGGTCTTATCTTCTAAATTTTAAACTAAGACTTTTTCCTTGTAGCCTATTGGAAATTAATTAAGCTTTTGTAGAATGGATCTTCCTGGCTCAACAAAGGAGTGTGTGCTAAAACTAGTGAAGTCTTGTTTGCCTTCAAACAATGGAAAATGACTGGGGTTTTTATAGCTATTTAGCCTTGATAACTCTTGCTGTTCTGTCACAGGACTTTGTATTTGATATTTTGCCTAAATCCCCGGCTTCTGGACTCGTGTATTTTCATTATGCTCAACGTTCCTTTGAAAATTAATTTCTAGCCCTTCTTATTACAGACAGTTTTTGGGAAAGGAGGTAAGTCTGCTCTACAGGATAACCAGCCTGCACCAAGGAGCAAAAGGAAAACATAGTTCATATTTTATTTGTTTAAAATCTTATATATTTTGCAATTTTCTGTTTCTTTAAGACTGCGTTCATTGCTCTGTCTCAGTAGAGCTTGACAGCTGTGACATTTTTAATGAAAAGTCAGCATGTGTCTATCTCAGTAGCAAGAGAAAAGGAGAACTGCATTTTTTGTTGTGCATTTCTATATCTTTAAACAGGAGGGATTCTTTTTCTTTAGTGTTAATATCTACTTTGAGAAATCAACTAAGGCACTAACATCCCTTGTAATTGAGGCCTGTCTGATTGAGGGAATATTTGTCTATAAATGAATAAGCAGCGAAACATCTATAGATGGTTATGGATCCTACTGGGGATTTTTAATAACAAAGTTATATATCAGAAAATATTTTAGTGAAAATTTTTCTTCAAAACTCTGATTTTTTTTCTTAGCTTGCTGAAACTACTCAGTGGTTTCCTGTCAGCCAATTTCCCTCGCCCCCCTGTTCTTTTTGAATGTCTCAGTTACTGTGTAACTGAAAACCTGGTTTGTTTGTACAACGAAACCTGATTTCCCCAGGTAATTTATTCCAGGAAATGGTGATGTCTGGCACAGCTAGGGAGAGCAAGACTTTGTGTTCTGGCTGCAGCAGGTACAAAGGGCGTGCGTGGCAGCCTTGTTATTGATTACACATGAAGGAAAGCTGTGTTTCTGTGGGCACGAGAGGCTGTGAGACCACCAGGGGACATCTGAGCAATAATGAGCGCCAAGTGTTTGCTCGATCATTCATTGCACCGACAGATAGGTGAGCAGAGATGCTCTTCAGCCAATCTGCAGAAATACTGGGGGTTGTGCTCTTTCTCTAGGACCTCCTGTGCTCAGAAGATGAGTTCTCATCATGGGGTTTTATTCCTTTGGCTGGAAAGGATTATTGCCTAGATGAACCTCAGTTAAATAACAAGTAAGACGGAGGCACAACAGCTGCTGCTGACGAATGCCTCTGAAGCCCATGCAGCTCTTCTGTCAGATCTCTGCTTTGCCTTTGCTGCTGCACTGTACAGTATCACTGAGCTCCAGAGTGTCTTTCACACACCTCCATATGGTGTTGTAAAGTGAAGTCCATAAAGGAACAGACTGCGCGTTTCTAACAACTTCACTAAACTTAATACAAGAAATGTTTCCTTCCCGTAACAATGACCTTTAAATGTTAACTGGCTAAAAAAATAACATTGTCCTTTTTTAAAAAGGGGAAAATGCAATTCCTGGTGCTTGATTGTGTTACGGAATAACAATTTTGGTGCTGTGGGGCCCAATTCCTTTGCATTGAGTTTACAACAGTGTAATGCTTGATTAGAAGGAATTTATTCCTAATTTATGCCAGTATGAAAGAAGGCCTTTAATGTTACTAAGAGCTACTTCTATTGTCTGTCTTTTAGACTCCATAATCACATTAAATTATATTTCTAGCATATTGTTCTTAAAATCTGACTGTCGTTTATACATATCTATATACATATATACAAATTTAAAATCACTACATTCTAGCTGCCTTCTTTTATTTTCACCTTTAAAAGTGACTAAGCCAGCTGTGCCCTTTGGGGTCTATAAGCATGAATCATTTTTATTATTTTTTTCTCTCTTAGGCAGTAATTACAGGGTAGTATGCTGTCTCTGGTTTTTAATATTATGGTGCCATTTTAATCCAAGGTGCAACACCATTAACTTCAGCAGAGTTACACTAGCAATGAATTTGTCCCCAGGAGGCTTTTCCAAATGTTCAGTTCTTTCCTCATGATTACCCAGAGGAATGGAGAAGAAGAAGGCAAGACAGAGGACCCTTTGATAGGAGGAATGTAGTTCAAAGCGAAGTCTTGTTTCTGCCATTCATGGTGCTCCATATGTTCCTCATTTGGGGTGGAGGCGGGTTAGACCCCGTGGGGCACACATGCCGGGGCCTGGGGGGCAGGCAGAAGTTTTACATAGCACATCTGGTGCACAGGTTATGTTCTTTTCTAGATGTAGGTACTGCAAAAATTGGAGGGGAAAAAAAAAAAAAAGAAGAGAAAAAGTGGGAGGAATATTCAGACACTTTAAGTGTACTTCTGTGGAACTGCTTGAAAGTCAGAAAATCGAGTAGCCAAATGCTTAAGATATCAAACTCATCATGATCGTCAGGCTGTCTCAACTCCAACTCAGATGCCTTTTAGATGTCAAGTAATTCTGCAAGTGGGGATGTGTGAATCAGTGCTACCATGGATTACCTATTGTTCAGACAGTTGCAAAATATAAAGAAGGTACTTGCAGAAGTTTCTAGCACTAGATTTTATTAATACTCAATTTTCGTTTACAGTTGGATATTTAATTTTAGTTTTGTCTCATTTCTCTTGTCCAGTCTTAAACATTCATTATCCAGTCTAAAACATTCAAATCCTATGCAGTATGGAAACACCAACTTGTGAGTTAAATACAAATTACTAGCACCCAGCTGAGTTTGGAAGGGGAATTTAGAGTATTTCCTCTTTGCTGTCAGGGAGCAGAGAGGGACAGGAGCCAACAGCACGGCCAGCAGGGTAGGGGCCCATCCCACAGCCCCCGAGCAGGGCTGGCCAGGGTTGGCAGCCAGCGGAGCTCAGAGGGGCAGACAACTTCATGGGGATGAGACAAGTCCAAGGCAAGGCAGAAACTCGGGTCAGCGTGTGGGTCACTGCCCAGATGAACAGGCACAGCAGGGCTGGATCTGCAGCCCAGCAGAGCTGGACAGGGACTGAGGGCCCCCATGCCTGGGGCAGGGAGGCCCAGGGCTGGTCGTGGCAATTAAGGGCTGTCAGTGCATTCAGGGCTCTGACATGCACATCTGGTAGCAATTGCTGCTATGTTTAAATCAGAAACTCAGATCCTTGCAAAGCCCAGGATCTAGCAGGGGGAAGTGGTTATGCCTTTCAGCAAAGGTCTAGCGTTTCTCCTGGGTTGGACACTTGGGTCAGTTTGCCTGTTGCACTCCGATCAGTGGCCTCGGCTACAAAGTCAAATATTCAGCCTCTGAAGAGGGATACCTAGGTCTCGTGTTTTACTCCCAGAGTCTCCCTTCTCAGAAGGGTGGCATTCTCTGGGCACTGGAGCGTTGCCCTGAGGCTCCTGTGTTGGCTCTGAGGCCCAGGTCTGAAACCTGCTGGTCGGTGTGCCATGAAGCCCCTGCTCCCGCCTGTCCTCCTGTGCCTGTGTGCAGTGTGTGAGCACGCGCTCAGCTTCTGCTGAAGGCACTGAAACAGAACAGCATTTCAGGGTCTTGTTCCCTCTCCAGGCTGAGGTCAGTGGAACTGGTCTAAGTAATGTTCCCTCCATCAGATACTAAACATGGCTCTTCCCAGATGGCTTTACCAAGAAGCTGTTAGCACAGGAATTGTTCTCCCCTCTTTCTCTTGTCTTTGCATGTAAGGAGAGTTCCTGAATGTTCTTTGCAGCTCCTCTTAAGTTTAGGGGCCATGAGAGAAAGCAAGGGCTGAACTATAGGCCAGCTTTGTACTAATTCAAATTTAGTGTGTCTTTTTAGTGTTAAGTAACTGTTTTCAAAAGTTGCAAACCAGAATGTTCCAGACATTCCAATCAGCATTGAGACGACACTGTGCTACAGTGAAATAAGGTACAAGTGAATTAGCTGAGCTGCAGAGAAGCCTGCAGGATTTTGCAAAGCTGGACTGAGCAGTCTGCTCCCTGTTGGGAGCACTCCGCTGTGCACCCCTGCGTTGTGCCTTGCCCTGCACAAAACCTGGAAACTCTTTGGACAGGGACTGTCTTTCCAGTTTATGTCTGTGCTGTGTGGTGGTTGGTGCTTTTCTGGGGGTCTGGGTCAACACTGCTCCGAGCAGTAGTAACTCTCCCTCCTGTTACTAAATTAGGACTTGAGATCATTCTTTCCAGCAAACAAGGGTTCCTGATCTTTCAGGAGATTATGTATTGGCTGCCACCCCTCTGCACCCCCATCTGCCCTCCCAGGGACCTGTGCCTCAGATGTTGAGGCACAGCATCCTTGCCTCCCTCAGTCCTGCTGTAATTCCTTCTCTGTCTTTGCCCCAGACTCCTGCAGCAGTTTCCTCTCCTGGAACCTTTCCACAGTGCTGCTGTTCCTGCAGTCCTGCTCACCCTCCCTGTTTCAGGTCTCCCTTTCCTGCTTTCTTGAGTTGTAGCTGTTTCTTCCCCATCCCCACTCCACCTGCAGAGCTGTGCCGTGGGGGCAATCAGCTGCTTAGCATGGCAGTGCTCAGCTGAACCTTCTGATGCTGGTGGGGAACTAGTGCACAAGATCTTGCTGACTACTCAACAGTCTAAACTTAAAAAAAATAGAGATATTATCATGGAAAATTCATAGTTCTGATGGAGCTTCTGATGGAGGCTCATTAAAAACAAGCTCAGAAAATCTCACATATAAATGAAAACCACATAGTAGTTCTTGGTGATTTGCTGAATATGATTGTTTCTTACTATGCCATGGCTGCCCATTTTAGGAATAATACACAGTTATTTTCTTGGTCTTAAATGGTAGTGTGGGGATATAACAAACCTCCCAAGTAAAAACTTTAATTAAAAAGCAAGCAGTAGCATCTGCAGCATATTGCAAGATAAGACTTCCCTAACCTGAAGAACTAAGCACGATTCTAATTAAATCAGGGGAAAAAATGATGAACTAGATATACGTTTTATTTAAGGATAGCAGTTATATAAGATATCAAAGATCTCATGGTTGCTATCTGACGGGAAATGTTGCTGCCAGATCTCACAGACTATTTCCAGGGAGTGAAATCCTCGTTCCACTGGTTCCAAGTACCGTTGTGATTTTGCATTCCGTGGGGTCAGGGCTTTCCAGTGGCTCTCCGCTGGACGTGGGAGCCCCGCTGGTCCTGTTGAAAGCTGCAGATGATCCAGCAAGGAAGCAGTGTGTTCCCATGGCACAAGGAACCGCCACACTGCGTGTGCTGCCACTCTTCCAGTGAGGCACCAATGCAAACTCCTGACTATTTATGGTTATTTAAGGTCCCAGCGCACCTTTTGAAAATTAAGTCTCTTAATCCCTCCATGCTGGCCAAAATCTATTTTAAGTGATGCCACTCAGCATTTCCTGTATTGTTCCAGATGGAGATAGTGTTGGCTATTGCATCTTGTTTCAAACTGCATGCTGGGCTCCTCTGGTTTGGAACAGCTGATATTTTCCAGAAACACTGTGCTGCACTGATGTGTGAAGCGATCTCTGTATCCCTCCTTGTGTCACAGGAATGGAATGAGGATTAATCAGTTATGACCAGATCATGATCCCAGTGAAGTCAAAAGAAGGGTTTCTTTCCCTGGGTATCATGTGGGCCAGGGCTGGCTTCTGTGTGGATGCTATTGCTTTGAGATGCCTGCATGGAAAAACAGGGGAAAACACGAAGCATCACCTTGTTGAAGGTGTCTGTGTAGTGAGAATTCCTTTAGCTAGAGAGGAAAATGCATTTTAACAGCTGTTTCCTCAAGAGTTTAGTTACTTGTCACAGCAGGCATTATTGTGCTGGAGGAAATTCAGGTTTGTTGAATGTGGCTTTAAGCATGTGGTGCTGGCTGGCATTTGTGGCTTTGCATGTCCTGTGCATTCGAAACATGCTCTGTTATGCTTCCAGGGCTGGCTCCTGCTCTTTTCCCAGAACAGCTTATGCTGTGGAATTGTCTCTCAAAAGCCATCTTCTTAAATCCAGCAACAGTTCAGCTTTAAATATTGGAAAAACATTGAACACTGAACAACTGTAGCTGCAGGTTATTCTCTATGACCAAGTGTTAAATATTTTGGGCAAACAAACAGGACTTAAAAAAGAGCAATTCTGGCTAGATTTCTCAGAGTCTGCAAATATTTCTTGCTTAGATCTTCTTTCACATGCCACTTATGATGTCACATTTAAAACTGTAAATCCATTTACAAGTTGGACAAATGATACCACTGAAAAACATTTTTGCAGGATCACCTAACTTCTTCCATGCAAATATAATAATAGTACATCTCTCGTGCAAATATAGGAAAGAGTGGTCATGAACTATTTTGGGAAAAGGGTACTCACCAGATGGACATAGAGAGAGTATTCAGTCAGACACAGAGGAGCAGAAGAACAGTAATAAATATTATTAAATGTGGGTATGGATGAAGATTAGCCTATTCCTGCAAGGAAAACTATCAAATTAAACCTAGAAAAATGTTGCTACATTCACAACACAAATCATGTGCTCTTCTGCAAAGAAACAGTAAATGAAAAATAGAGGATATGTGTCATCCGTACTTTGTAGTGTTGACTTCATTTTCTCAAGTATGTAGGAAAGGTTTTGATACAGGTGTGTCTATTAATACTTCTCTGTTGGCTAAAGACTAAATTAAAACGAAACACAGCCTGAAAGGTGAAAAGCTCAATGTTTTTTTCAGAGAATGGTGCAAAATATAGCTTTTGTGGTGACAAATAGTTTTCTTCACAAATGAAAGTTACCCCTGTCGGTGATAAACACCCATAGCTGATGTCCTGGGCCCTGCCAGCTTCCAATCTCTGAGCCAGGTCTGGCTTCTCTGAAATCAAGGTATTTTCCATGACTGGAGGAGAAAAACCTTGTGTTGTGGGGCCACTTGTGTCTTTATGAACTCAAGTGAATTGTTTGGGGTAGTCACCACTACACCTCAGCCGTCAGGTTTTGTAAATAGGCTTGAAATCCCAGGAGGCTTCGTTCCCACCTGGCACTGTCGGTGCCGCTCAGTCCTTTTGGAATTCATCCAGGCAAAGGATCCCGATACCTCAGCCCACAAGGAAATACATAAGCCTTTGGGCATTCATGTAAATGAATCAGACCTCTGGTGTTCCCAGGGAAATGTCTTCCCTTTCCAGTCAGGCAAGCAGGGAGCTGATTACGGGTTAAAATCCACCGATGAGGGAGTCCCAAAGAAACACAAAGAATGAGGTACTTTGCACCAGCCTGAGGTATAAATTCCCACAAGCAGCCAAGGCAGGCAGTTCTGGAAAACTAAAATGCTCTGAAATGTCTTGCCCCAGCCTCTCCATCTCTATAGTGTTTCCTTGAGAGAGAGACAGTGGGGACACAGTGATGAGTGACCCTCCGAGAGGCAGCTGGGGAATAAAGATCTGCTTATTGGCACACACAGGACCCTGGGAGAAGGGCAGGGGACAAACAGGGTGACTTGGAGAAGGACAGGCTGAAAAGAGAAAAAAACCAGAGTTCTCACTACAGTCTCCAGGAACATCCCACATTTCCTTCTCATTCCTTCCCCTGGCTCCCACTGCTCTGCCCTCCCGAGCAACTGCAATGAGCCTGGGGGGATCTTTTCCACCTCCCCTCCTCTTTCTGCCCCCGTGCAGCAGGACCCCCTCGCTCAGCTCACGACCCACGCCAGACACTGCTGATGTCCTGGAGAGCCCGACACAGCCAGCACGGCGCAGGGGGCTCATCAGGAAGGCAGCCTTGAAAATGCCACTCTGTGGTTGCTTGGAAATGAAATCCAACTTTAGTATTATTTTTGAGCTTCGATTTTTGAATCCAAAATTCCATGTGACGGAAGAGATGGGTATTTAAACAGATGTCTGCAATTTCTTTAAAAAATAGAGATTGAGTTACAGATGGTAGAAAGGGCCTGAGAATTAAAAGCTCCCGAGCTACAAGAAAATTTACATGTGAGCAAAATGTTTTGCTGAAATGTATGGTCATACAATTCTGCATGTTTGAAAATCAGGCCTTTTTCACCAAAAATGTGAATATCTTTTCCCTTCCCTATTATCTGCTTCTCTGCTGCAGCCTTGGCTGTCACCATCACTGTGACAGCCAAGTCGCAATATGAGGGTCCTGTTTCTAGCAGACAAGACATACAGTTCCTTCCTTCTCCTTTCTCTTGTATAATTTGGCCTGCCAGGACCAACAATTTTGATCTGAATTAGTTTAAAAGAAAACTAATCTACCCTATTTGCATAATCGGTGCCTGATTGCTCTAACTTCCATTTCATAAAATGCAAATAAAAGGAATTTCATGATATAAGCCTGGAAGGGAACCAGAGTCAAAATCTGTATTTGCAGATGAAATGGAACCTTTTTTTCTTCTTTGGGGATTTAAAAAGAAAACTCCCAAAATAAATTTTGAGTGAAAAAGCTGATAACTTCTAAAGTGCCATATGAAATGCAAAGTGCTGCATATTGGAAGGGAAAAACTGAACATATTTGGTACAGTTTTGAGGAGCAAGTCAGGATCCATCTCATCATCTGGGAGACCTGTGCATGCCTGTGAGCAGCTTTACGAGGATCTTCACTCATGCATGTGTGCTCAAAAAAGCAGTATTTGTGTGCATACGAAACAAGTGCACAGACTCAAACACAAGCTGGAAGGACCTTACATGCAGCACTCCTCACCTCCTCTGCAGAGTCCCAGTCTGTCCACTGCCAAACCAGTTCAAATTAGCACGGTTCCAGAGCACAGCAGCAAGACCCACTTCATACAGAAAAAAGCTGCCAGGTGACCAACCTTATTTCCTTTACAATGGAGTGGACATGATCAAAGCAGCTACGTCAGTGAAGACATGAAGAAGGAGAACTGGGATCATCTGTTTGTCTCACCTAGCAAGCACAAAGAAATAGGTCTGTTGAGGGAACAAGGTTTGCTCCAAGTGTGGGACCACCTTTACAAATGCTCAGGATCCGTGTGCACTCACGGACGGGTCCCAAACTGGATTTCCAGCAGACCAAAGTACAAAGGATGCCTGGAGGATCTGTCCCATTGTGTATTAATGCTGACAGATGCTCTCCAACTATGCCAGTGCTCAGCATCTTCCACTCCATCAGCCTCTTACAATTTTGTAGCCATCAACACCTTGCTGGGTACCCACACTGGTGACTGTAGGGCATGGTTCTGGTTTTGCTGGCTTTCTTTAGGTGTCCGTGTCTTGCGTCTCTAAGATCTTGTTTGAAATTGTTTTTGGTTGGCTGCATTTGTCTTTATTGAGAAGGCAACATACACCACAGTGTGACAGTGACAGCTCTTTGCATTTACATAAACATCTGCTGTGATCTGGTACTTGCATATTTCACAGGACAACTCTTAAAAAAGGGAGGTAGAAACTGGGCATGAACCTTCTGTGACTCCAGTTAGACAGGTGCTTCCTGGCACTAAGTAATTATAAGAATAAACTGCAAAGAATAATAAGAGAACATGCAGCCTATTTCGAAGTAGATTGACAAATTGGTTTTAAATTACTTTTTCCCTTTTTTTTGCTTTTAAAGACAGAAAGTAATCTTATTATTTTGGCTTATTTCTGAAGGAGACTGGAGAGGAAGACTGTTTTTTTCTTAGAAATCAGATGTCTTGCTGGAGGACTTGTTGAAGGTCTCATGTTTATTGTGAGCTCTGACATTTTAATTGAAAGGACAAGAGTGTTCATTATTTTAAGCAAATAGATCTTTTGTCCTAATTATTTATTAGATATCAGATTAAGTAGGTTTTAAAAACAAATGCTGTAAATCAGAGTGTTCTCAACAAAAAAGACTTTAAATCCTTTCTTTTCTCAGTTGCTCACCTTTAACATTTTATATCCAGTGATATTATAATTACATTAGTTCTCCATTTGTCAGGAGATTTAAAAACTAATTCTCTGTTTCAAACATGAAAATCAAGAATTCCCCCAAGCTTATTTTGGTTAAACTCCTGGATAACATTTAAAGATAGAAAATGGTTGGTTATTTGTCAAAGGGGAAAAAAAAAAAGAGAAATGGCATAGTTCTGTTGGAGTAAAAAAAAATGCAGATTTCATCAGTCTACTTGGAAAAAAGAAAATCCCAGTAGTGAATATTTTATTTAATACTATCTGCCATGGGAAATAGGGAGAAAACTACCTTGAAGTATAATAGTTTAAAAAGACCGAACAGCAGGTTTGCTGCAATAAAATTATATCTGAAATAAAATAGTGTCAGAAGACAACAATCGTGAAAGCCAAACAAAAGGAGAGAACAGAAACACTGAGAGAGAGGAAGAGCCCAGTGAGCTCTTTGCTTTTCAGAATGCTGGGTACATACTCCCAATTGTTAAATCAGCTTGCTGAAAAGGATATCCACCCTGTATCTAGGAATCAAAAAATTATATCTTTAGGAGGCCTGTGGGAATAGGAGAAATTTCTCATTTAAAAGAGTTAGATCCATTTACAGAATGCGGATATTTTTTATTGCTCAGCTTGAATCCTACCAAGGGATCCTGTGCCTTCAGTATTTTGAGTGTTCCTAAGCGTGGCACAGCAATGAGGGCACACTTGCGAATACTAAATGAGGACTGAATTACCATCCCCTACACATCCTGCGTCTGAGCCAGCTCGGAAATGAAAGATCATGTCACACATGAAGCTTGAGAACGGATTAATTCTGATAGCATATTTATAGTTCTCATTTACAGAGAACTGAAAATACCTTGAACAACTGGAATACTAAATTACACAAAAATAACGTGAATCAGTGGGAACTGTAGGCAAATTAGGACACAGGGATGGCGGAGAGGTTCAAGATGGAACTGTCTGTAGAGGAATTGCTTAATTCAATATTGATAGTGCTAAATGGTTTGAGATCTGGGCCTTACTCAAATCCATGGGACTTTTACCATTGACTTAAAGTGAGGACAGGGCTTCGTCCTCTTTTTGGCAGAGGAAGGAGGACCACAACAGTGTGCCACACTTTGGAAAGAAGAGTATCTCATCCATTTGGAAGAATAGCAGGAATTTCAGATGAAGGGACTGCACTTACTGAAAGCCAAATATGAGCAGAAAACTGGGTTAACTTGCTGTCTGCCAGGGAAAATGTCTCAGAGTACTGGAGAAATGGGACTAAAACCCTGTCTCTCCTAGAAGGCAGTTCTGCAAAGAGCATGAATGAAGTGGGAAGACCTTATGAACAAAAGCAATATACAAAATTTTGTATCATGTGAATTTCACAGCCAATTATGCTTCCAGAAACTTAAGCCTTATTTTTACAACTGGGGCTGAAAACACAGTCTTGAATGCAAGACTGGAAAAGATTAAAAAATTAGAATATGCTAAGGCAACTGCAGTTTCAATTTCCAATTCTCATCTTGTCCTGACACACATAGTGAGTGCATTACCCCATTTTGATCCAATTCCATTAGATACTTGTTAGTCACATGCAGCACTGGTTCATAAAACACAGCTCTTGGATACTCACCAAAATGAGCTAATTAATCAGAGAGGACCAAGACAATTTCTCTCTGATGAATGGAGTATGTAATTTAACAAAATGAGGTAAATGGTGTAAAAACAGTGTTATAAAATGCTCAGATTCGTGGTGAGAGTTTTTTCCACAAGATTGCTAGGCTGCTGTTTTTCCCCTCAGAGAATATCACCCCTCACTGTTTCCCCTAGAAAAGAGGAATGGTCACATCAAAGCAATATTCAAGGGTGCAGCTCATCATGAGCACGAAAGGATTGTCACTTTTGCCGTGGCTGTCTCAGAGGAAATGGAACCTCACCTTCAGCTGGCAGAACAGGGCACGGGATCTTTTGACATCAGTGATTAGGTCAGGAGTTGAGTCTCCTTCAACATCCACAGTTACTATCTGACCATGGTGAAGGGAGCAGGTACATGGGAGAGGTGTCATCCCACAGCCTCGTGAAAATGTCTGTGTAATTCACCCTGCTTCTTTTTCCCCCCATTGACATGGACTTTATGGGATTGAAATTCTATTTTGGTGTTCCAGACATCAGGAAATAGTTGTCAGAAAGGGAGACAGTTCCATTGTCCATGGCTGGAAGGTGTTTGGTTGCTGGCTGAGTTTTCCTTTGAGGATTCCCATGAGGTCCCGAGGTAACACTGGGGACACCCCCAGTCCTTACACACAAAGTTAAAGCAGGCAAACATAAAGCCTTTCCCACAGCTTCTAAACTTTCTTGGAAAGAAAGGATAAATCAACGTGAGATTTTTTTAAAAAGGGATGAAAATAATCACTCTTGATGGCAGAGTATTAATTATAACTTTGTGTGGGTGAAGTTAAAAGCCTGTCTTATGTGTGAATTGGGCGTGTTTTCTCCGCGAAAAAGAGTGTCTGTGTGCACGGTCCTATGAACACCCGGACGAGCAGATCCACGGCGCTGCTATGGATTTGTGTCCTGTGATTGCCGGTCAGATGCCAGTGTCACCCTCGTGGCTGGGTAGCCATGACACAGCTCTTCCACACTAGTCCAGTATTTCCTTCCCTGGTTAGGAACCGTCCCTCTTTTTATTTTCACGAAACCTACGTAATTTTGGGACCCTGCGTGGCACAGATTTGCAGCGGGGCTGAGAAGGGGCAAAGGGAATTCGGTCCTCCCGACGGGATTCACACTTGTGGGCAGAGCAGCCGGGGGCTGGGTGGGCGCGGCCCCTGACCTGGGCTGCGGGGCTGGGTCTGCCAGGGCCAGTGGCCAAACAGGGCTGACACGGCCCCGCGGCTCGCAGGCTCCGCTCTCGCGGCGGGAACGCGGATTCGGAGCGTGAAAAGACGCGGGGAGGGCGTGAGAGTGGGAGAGAATCGCCCGCTCGCGTTTCACCGGGCATCCCTCGGCGTGGCATCGCCTCCAGTGGGAAGCGCATCCCCGGGATGCGCGCTCGGAGCGCGCCGTGCCCGCTCCGCGGAGCGGGGATTGCCGGCGGGGCGCTCCCGGTGCGGGACAGCCGGTCCCGGATAGCCGCTCCCCGGGGTGGCCTCACCCCTCTCGCCGATGAGGCTCCCCGGCCGCGGGCGGGGCCGCGTGGGGACACCCCCACAACTTCACCCGAAGTTTTCTCGCCGCCTCGTCCCCGCTCGGCAGCTCGCCGCCCCCGGGCGAGGGCACGGTGGGGAAGAG
>VZRQ01005815.1:146528-229411 GCA_013397975.1 Machaerirhynchus nigripectus | reverse complement strand
CCTCCGCAGGTGCGGAGCGGGGAGAGCGCGGCCGCCCCGCGAGCGCTGCCCAGAACCGGCGTTTTATAACGTAATATTAATCATTGACGCCCGCTCGGGAGCGGGCTCCCGCCCGAGCCGCCGGCGGAGCGGGCACGCCGCGGAGAAAGAGCCCCGGCGGCAAAATCCCCGCTGGGATGAGCGGGGAGGAGCTCGGGATGTGGCTGAGCGGGGGCTGGTGGGGACCGGGGGTCCGGTCCCTGGCCGGTCAGCTGCGGGATGTGCAGCGAGTTCATAGCTCTGGCTGCTGGAGGCACACGGTAAACTTGACTGAATCGTGCCAGGTGGTCCCTAATCTGTGTAAATATTTTCCCCTTTTAAATCTTTTTTAACATGCCAGAAGTCTCTCACCACATGTGATGGCCTCTTGGAGAATTCAGCTTGGTCTGTCCGAAAATTAGTCCTGCATTTTTGCTATCGTTTAACTTACATGAGGGGACAAAAGCCAAATGCTGGCATTAGGGCAATTTGTGAACTAAATATCAGGAAACAGAGGTTAAGGTTGTGCCTTCGGCTTGAACTATATATAGGTTTGAGATCCTCTCGACCAGAATGTCTTGGGGGATTCCAAACCCACTCATTTAATTTACTTTATTTTTATCCTATTATGTTCTCTCACACCTTTTCCTTGCCTCTCCTCACCCCCCTGTGGCAAGGAGTCGTTCTCCAGTTTCTGAGCTTCCTCTTGCTGCTTTCAAATGTCCAAATTCCCACTATAGATCTGTTGATTGTTGTCAAAGTGATACAATTCGAGACTATATGGATAAATAATGAATTAAAATGACATGCATGAGTCTGAATTTGATACCCGGGAGTACTGAATAGAAGTACAGGGGCAGAGGGAGAAATAGGATCTAAGTGAGTATCTCCACACGTTTCTCTTCAGGATTACAAGGGGCTCATCTGCTTCTTAATTATGCAAAGTTTCACTGGAAAATAAAAGAGAAACTGTCCTTGGTGTTGGAGAAAGGAGTATCAAAGCCTGTCTGGAGCAGCACTGCCCCGCAGAGTCCAGGATGGTCAGAAACATCCATGCACGGGAAACTTGCCTCTGCCACTCTACCTGGGTGTCTCTAAAGGCAGATGTTTTTGTTGTAGTCATTTTTAACCGTTTCCATACCGGCAGATCAGTTTAGCTGTGGCTTGGAGAGACCTGAGTGGAAGATCACAGTGGTCCCCCATCCTTTCTGTCAGTCAGCTGTAGTTCTGGGCTCGGTGTGGTCCTGCTCTGCCTCCAGAGCTGTTCAAGCTGCGAAGGACTTGAAGGCTGTTGAGAGCTCTGGTTGTGCTCCTGTGTGTGCTGCCACAGGCACTGTCAGGTCACGCAGACTCGTGCGGGGAGCAGGCACGTTCCCTAGTCTAGTTCAATACCCGGATTTAAAGTGTTTCTCAGTAATTTCAGTCTTACACTGGTGCACGTGAGATCGAGCTCCCGGTGCCGTTCACTCCCCGGGTTTCAGCGTGGGTTGAACCTACTCCTGCGCTCTGTACGGAGTTCAGACAAGGTGTTTGGTGAATGTGCGTTTTTCCAGCGCCTCGCTTCATCATCTTGCCATTCACCTTTCTGATCCGGAGAGCTTGGAGGTACGCTTGTGGCAGCATTACTGCGGTTGTGGATTAGCACACATGACGCGGGAACAACCTCCCAGTTTTCTTCCGGTTCCATCTGTGCTGCAAATCCTTCACCTCTGCCAGCTCTTGCTTTTCCTTCTGTGAAATGGGCACCTCTGTACTCACATGTCTTTGTGAAGCAGGTTGTGGTCAGAGCACAGAGCTCAGTCGTTCTCACTTGGACGAATATATTTTGGCCCCGGCGTTTGAGTAGGATTTGCTTCCTGGGCACATTTTGGTGTCACATATGGGGCATTTACTCATAGAAATTGTGGCAATGACTTGATTCTTAGCTCTTAAAATGTTTTTTCTTTTACTTTCCTTTTTTTCCTTTTTCCTGGGGGTGACCATTACTAATGATTCATTTAAATGCTGCCTATGGATTTGGCAGTGACTGATGGTGCTATGAAACCTGATACAGCTACTTGAGCTCAGCAAAGCAAAGCTATTTAAATTGCTTATTAGCTGTGAGCTGAGCTATTTAAACTGTTGGTTTAGTTCAACTTACTAGGGAACAAGGTAGTGTCAAGTTTTTACAAAAGCAGTTTACATGTTTTTAAAAACCCTAATGCCTGTAATACAGGGGATCTGAAAACAACGCTGTAAAGAAGTGACCCAGAAAAAAAATCTGATCCAGTGTCCATAAAAGTCAATGTGAAAGTTGCTGCTGACTGAAAACCACTGCATTTTGGTCAAGCCACTGTTAAGAATCTCGCTGGACAAATGTCTGCTTTAAAGGGAATGAATCTTTTCCCAAATCACCTCTTTCTTCTACCCAGCAGAAGCTGATATAGCTATCAGCTATATCTGATAGCTGCTGTTACCTCAATGTCTCAGAGCTTAAACTTCAGCTATTTGAAAACCACAATGTAACACATTTCCAGCTGTAGAAATCTGTGTCTGAAAATACCACCTGCTTTGTCTCTTGCTGTTGCAAGCCAAGGGCTGACACAATCAAGGAGGTGTCTCTGATATTAGTGGCCTGTACCTACTCATCTAATAGCCGTGGTCTGATTCACTGTGACCTCAGTTTAAGCAGTCTGAGTTAAATTTACAGTTATAAAGATAATTGAGGTTTAGGTATTAGCTGATTTAAGAAGGTGTTGGATAGCTGTTTCATCTGTGCTTAAATTCTTTTATTATTTTCATTTCTTTAGTATCTTTGTATTTCCTTATCTACCCATTACAAATAATTTCTGTTATGAGGTGTGTGACAAGTATCCCGTTTAGATTAGACCTGTAAATCTCTTCACTGCTGCTGAAGCTGTTATTTGTATTATCTGCTGGATTAAAACTCAACCGATTTAAATACCCTCTAGCATTGAAACTGTATTTTAATTATGTTTTATACATCATATCAAAATGACCATCAGGCCTCTGAGTGTTAGAAATTATTGCACAACCACGTAGGAGTGCGTGCTATACAGGTTAGTGGTGAACTAGCTCACAGCACAGCTTTCTTATGGCCAACATGAGATGTCTTCTCTTTGCTGCTTCCTCAGGGGCTAGTGGGGAAATCCAGCTGGGATGTGTCCATACCTCTCCAGGTGAGCTTTGAGCCAAGCACCAGGAAGTTTGGAAAAGGCAAGTTTCTGAGCCTGGATCAGGCAATGGAGTAACCTCATCTTAAGGAGATTGGTGTCTTGAACAAAACCCTGTTCCCCCTGTGATACATTCATGGAAAGGTGCAGTTGGGGCTATATTACTGAGGGCAGCCATATGTAGTGTTTTTATTATGCACTGACATTTAAGAGATCGGGAAACTCTGCCTTGCTCTCCTCCCTTCTGCTGTCAGCAGTGCTAATGTCCATCAGCCAGCACGTGGCTTTATTTGGAGATTAAAAGGCAAAAACTAGTGTGAGGGCGAGGAAAGAAGGAGATGAACGAAGCAGAAGGTGGGATGAAGCTCATGTTATAGGAAGACAGTAATTTTGGAGGGGGTTCTCTTCCTGGTACCAGTGGCACTTCAGAAACCATGGTGATAAGCTTTGCCTGGAATTGTGTTGTTGCAGAGGAAATTCACCTTGGCTTTCATCCAGCTCCTGCTGAAATCCATGGGAGTCTCGCACCAGCTCCCTCCAAAGTTTGGCCAGGCCATCTGTCTACGAGGAGACCCTGGGAGTGGCAGGCACCTGGCTGTCACTGCAGTCTGGGCTCCCTCAAAGCAGGGCTGGGACCAGAGTGTGCCTGAAGACAGCTGAGTTGCTACTGTGAGCCCAGGGACCCTTTTTCTGAGATTTTAAGGTCAGCAGCTTCAGTTCGGTGCCCAGCATAGCTCAGCGGGGCAGATTATACCCAGCTGGTGGTGGTTTTGGTGTTTAAGGAAAGAAACTGAGATCTGATAGATGCTGAGGCTGTTCATCTCATGGTTCCCGAAGCAGCTGGCTGGGGGTGCTTGATTCTTCACAGTCTTGGTTCCTGACATAGCTATTTCCATCTTGCAGGGTAGATATAAATGGGTGTTGTTCTGACTTGGAGAATTCTGTCTCTGTACAGATACAAGTGTCTGCACAAAAGCCAGTGGAAAAGTCAGGTCCAGAGAACTTTGTGTTCACTGAAATGGTGGGGAAGCCCCACTGACCATTAGTATGCAGTCCCTTGCTAATGTTGAACTCATTTATGTCAGGTTAGAGAGGCAGGGAGCTTGGTGGGGTGGGTGAAAGAGAGAAGATAAAACCAGATAGCTAGATCCTCACAATGATTTGTGCGTGCTCAGAGTTTTGGTGTGGCTGTATTGAGGCGAGTGAACAAACCTGTAACAGTGTTTTGTCCAAGTGACTTCGCCTCTCACAACTGAGTGAGGAGTTCACAGCACTGCAGACAGATGCACACAACTGAATTTATAGGGTCTGCTCCAGATAAGTTCACCAAATTACGAGAGTAGAAATCTGCCAGTACCACAACTAGTTTGAGTGCTCTGCCGCAAATTTCTCGGACGTTTGCTCGTGTGGACTGTGCTGCAGAAAGAGTGAACAGAAACACAACTTAATGCTGAGAGTCATCACAGTCAAGTTGCCTTCAGCTGCTAACCTAATTAATTACCGCTGTTAATTTGATTATCACTTGAGGAAAATCTTATAAATAAAATATTCTCCACAAAGTTGGCATGTCCCTCAAGCCCTTCTTTCTATTTGAAAAGAGAATGGTGAGTAGGTCTCCTGATAATAGAGGCGTAATTTGAAACGTTAAAAAGAATTATTTGATGTTCAGTTCCTTTAAACTGAAACTTTTTAAACTGATCCAAGATCCGATAAAGTGTCTCAAACTGTTCTAAACCTATTCCCAGCATGACTGAAACAGGCAGAGGAGGACAGTGAGTTTGCTGAGAACCCAAGAGCAAGGGCATCAGCCTGGCTTTGCATCGAGATTTTCTGCAGTGCTGTGTATTCATTTTACTCGTTCATTTGGCTCTGTTATTGCAGTGCCTAAGATAAATAGCCTCACCCATGAACATTCACTCGGGGACGCGTAAGCATTTTGAATCAGCTGTTGGTTTTCCTGTTGACTTTGTGATTGGGCGTGTGCAGAGTGGGAAGGTCCTCATTCCTCAAGGTTGCTACATGGTCAAATCTCTGTCTGCTTTCACCTGGAACGCTCCCCACCGCCTTCTGCACTCTGTGCACCGCAAATACAGCGTGTGACTTGTTTATCCTGTGATTTGGTCGTGGCTCTTTAGGATGTAAATGTGCTCAGAGGAACGTATTTCAACCGTGTTTCTCTGATAATTCAGCTGTACGCTGTAAATAGCTGATGATCCTGTTCTTAAACCTCAGAATGTGACAAGGGCACTGCCTTCAAGCGAAGACAGGAAGTGTTTAAGCTTGAGCCTTAAAGAAGCCCTTTTAATGGCAAGAGCAATTAGGCAGGGAGTAGGCAATTAGTATCTGGGAAGGTTGGTGCTGCGCCACAGGCACGCACCACCCGGCGCGGGTTGGGGATGGTGTGAGTAGGGCTTGTGTAATACACGCTCATGCAAGATGTGCAAGATGAGATTGGATGATGCAGCTGATCTTTGACTGTATTTTTGGTGACACATCCTAGCTGCTCTCTGCCTGTTTGTGAGAGAAATCTGCCCGCTGCTGCCGGCTCGGATGCTCTGTGCTGAGCTCATGTGTGACACGAGGAGCTGCCTGCTTCCTCCTCATTGACGTAGCAACTATTAGAGGCTGCTGGACCCTCTGCATCACTTGGAATTGCTTCGTAATGGTAATTTTGCCACTGGGGTCAGGATTAAAATGAAGATAATATTTTAAATAATTGATGCTCGAGGCGTTTTAGGATTTGTGTAAAAAAAAAAAGGATGTTGCTGGCTGACATCAGCAAGCGGGACAGCCTGCTTAATGACTCATAGGGGAGCAGGAGCTCTGCTGTGTAGGTGTTGTAGGATTTGTGGGCTTCATGTATGAAGGCTAGCAAGAGCTTCAGCTGCAAAACAAGAGTGGCTTTATCGTGGAGCAAGAGTGTGCGGGTTTGAGGCAGGGGAACGAGGGGAAGGAGGGTGATGGAGGTGTGAGCAGCACTGAGTGCTGCTTACCGTGCAAACCCGTTCCCTCCGGTGGCACCGCATCCTCCTTTCCCGCCTCCTCCGTGCACTGATCTGGTTTTATTTGTTTGACGTGGCTTATCAGAATGCGAGATTGTAAGAATTCCTGAAGGGACAAACTGTTTCCTTTCCATCTGGAAGTTTCACTGCAGCCTACGGGATTTAGAAACTCGAGCCCTTCTGCGATTCAAGGAGAAAATTTCTGTGGAAGTTGCACTTTTCTGCCTATCTGCATCAAGAGGCCTGGGAGAGCCCTCCAGAGCTGCCAGTGTTGTTCCCCATTAGCATTTTCATTATAATAATAATAATAATCCTGCAACTGCATTCTTATCAGGCAACGTTTAGTACCTCAGTGCAGCAAGACAGCAAAGGCCTCTGTGGAATACATTTAAAAATATGTAGCCAGCTTGTAAAATATTTTTTCCTCAAGCTGCTTCTGCTTGTACTGAGGATCCTTCCTTGTGGAACTGTGAAATGGTGCTGTATGATTACTTACTGAATAAATACTTGTTGTTTGCTTAACGCTTTGCAGTAGATTCTCCTCAGATATGGAACCACTGTATTTCTTTGTGGGGAAAAAAAAATTACAGAATTTTAATCTTTCTTGGCTCTGAAGGGAAATCTTGATTTTATATGTGGAGGTGTGAGCATCTTACTTTTAGTGTTCAGTTGCTTACTGTTTCATCCCTGGAAGAGGGACAGTGTAGCCAGAGCTGGGGAGTATTCAGAGCTTTTCCTTTTGAAAGGTGGTGCTTCCAGGTGCACCCTGCCTCCCCTCATGTTAGTTGTGTTGCCATGACTGAGTCAAGTTCTCCGCTGCTGGTGAGTTGCTCTGTAGTCTGTAACAGCAGCACTTCGTGGTTGCCTTTGTTTCATTCCCTGGTTTTATCAGGCTTTTGTATTCCAGCTTCCCACTGTGAGTCTGTGGCTCACATCTGAAGCATCTCTCTGCGGTTGTTTGTGGGAGCATACGATCTGTTTTGTGGCACTGAGAGTGTTCCATAAGAGTATTGGGAAAAGGCTGGGGCAGCTCTCTGAGATGAGAAGTGCAGGGGTGTCCCCAGCCAGCACTCGGGGCTGTGCTGGGGCACCAAGCTGCTTGGAGGGTGCGTGGGAGCTGTGGGGAGAGTCTGACACGTTTCTAGCATTCATTTCAGAGATGGTGGTGTCTAAAGATGAGGCAGGAGCTCTGTTCTGGTGGGTAGTTCAGACACTGGTGCAGAGATGGCAACAGCGTGGCTGTCCCTGTGTCCCCCAACCACCCAAAGTCCTACAAATCACATAGATAAGTTTGTATGAATTACAGATTTAAAACTTGTTCCATGCCTCCGAGTGGCAGATTTGGCTTGCAGAGAGTTGATGACAATTGCCCTTGGAGGATCCTACCTTTTGGGACAGAGCAGTCACTGGCACGCAGGATGATGTGATGCCAATCCTGAAGGTGATGTCGTCAGTCCCTATTAGCTTAACTTTTCCCCAGAGCCGTCAGTTTGGATTACTCTGGTGTCCCTCCATAAGCACACTTCCAGTACGTAGCATGTCCTGACATGGGAATGGGGTTTCACAAACTAAAAGCCACAGGGTGGTCAGTTTAATCTCATTCCACCTTTATACAAAAGAGGAAGTCTGGCCACTCCACCCTCTCTCTAAAACCCTTATGTAGCATATACACACTTCCCTCTTTTCACTTTTTTTTTTTTCCTCTCTTAATATTACTTGTGATAAGTCTGTATCTTGTGTGGTCTGTACATAGAACATACCTAAGCACTGCCCCTCCAGGTGAAGTCCCTGCTTCTTACACCCTCACGTGGTCCAAACCCCTTGATAAAAAAACCCCAAAGCTGAAATACTCGTGCCTGACCTGCCAGGAGGTTTCTGCCCAGCCAGGACAGAAAGTGGGCAGTGCTGGTGTGTACAGTGTACAGCAGGGGCACAGCTGTCGCCCTTGGGTGTGCAAGGAGGAGATAAAACAATCTTTGCACTCGGTTCGTGGTAAATTCAGTGATATTCATAATAATCCCCTCTCCTCCAGCTGCGATGGGGACAGATTTATTCTTTTGTGAAATAACAAAGGAGATTTAGTTGCCTAAAACTTTACAGCACACAGGTGAATGAGAGCTCTCTCTTTTCATGATTATTTTATGCTTGACAGCTGTTTGTCACTTACGTAGTCCATTAGAGGAGATAGCTAATTTTCTGTTGCCTGTTGTTTATAGAGTTGTTCCTCATAAACTTGTATTTAAAGTGTCTTCTAAAAATGCTCATTCATAAAAACCACTCTAATTTGGTTTATGGTCCTTTTCAAGAAGAACAGAAACTGGCTTGACGGAGAACAGGGATCTGTCACTTCACTACACCCACCCAAATTCAAGGGAATGGAGTTAAAAGCTCGAGTCTGTAATCTCAGTTACAGTGAAACACAATAGCTGTGAAGCAAGGACCAGATCCCACGCTCCGGTGAGGGAATTGTTGGTTTAGGAGTTATTTGGGGTAGATGGGGAGGCTGCTCATCTCCTCCCAGGCAGATCCAGAATTCTGTATGTGCCCATGCTTCCCTGGGGAGCTTTTCTTACCCCTCTGAGCCTCTTTCACCTTCCCGTGTGCTTTGGAGCAGGGGAACGGGTGTTTGTGCACCATGTGAAATTCCACTTTGTCTTTGGAGGGCTCCGAAGGACAAGCAATGCCTTTAAAGTTTCCATGTGATCCTCCAAGACTTTCCCCAGACAGAAGGTTCTGAGCATGTGTTTTCTGAGACCTTATGGGAGATGCATCAGCTCTCAAGGACGAGGTTGTGCGCAGCCTGATGCTCCCAGCAACCTCTCTCGCCCTGCTTCGCCTCCCCAGACTTTTCTGCAAAGCCTGTGGTTTTGCAGAGGGCTGTGGGGACAACTTCCTTCATCAGCTGGACCTAAGCCTGGGGTAAACACCTCTCCTGTGGTTGTGGTTACCTGCTTTTCCCTCTACAGGGAAGGTCTGTTCTGAATTTTTCAGCCGCAGAGTAATAACCCTGCATGCGTATTGTTCAGATCTCTGCAAGAACTTTTCTCCATTGAGTTAGAAATTAGCATTTCAAATTCTATGGGGGAGAAGTTGCCAAAGTTTTTTATATTTTAAGCTTAGAGTTTGGAATGGAATCAAAATATCTAATCCACTTTGCGTTCCCTGCTTGGTCTTTCCTCCCTGCCTTATGAATTGGCATCCTTGTCCTTCGGAGGGAGAGCAATACTGTGCAACTCTACAGGGCTTCTCGTGTGAAATATCAAAGTCATATTGCAGTGGTTTCCAACACCCTTCCCAATAACTGCTAAATTAGCACAAGTGACATGAGGTTGTACTGGAAGTTATGCTCATCAGCTGCTTTGCAGGATGAGCTCTGAATTATTGGGCAGAAGACAAAACAGACCCGTGGCGGCTGGGAGCAATTTGGGGTGGCTCGGTGCTGTTTGGGGTGCCATGGAAGAGCAGCTGGTTCCCGTGAGCTTATCAGGTGGTCCGAACTTTGTGCCTTGGAGTTCAGTTTCTTTCCCCCTCTTTCTTTCCTTTTCCCATCTCCTTTTTGGCACTTCTCCTTCCCCTGTAGTGACGCTGCTGCTGCCTGGGGGGACGGCCTGGCCGGAGCCCAGGGTGGCAGCAGCTCCAGGCCCGGGTCAGCGCTGGCTGGGAAGCACATGGAAAAACACAGGGCTGGTCTGCGGTGTCTGGGGAGAAATAGGCAACCACCACGCTCTTCTGCTGCCTCTCAGGGGTAGTAAAGCTTCCTAAAAACCCCTCTGTATTCAGGGAGACCTGCAAAAGAGGCTTTACAAATCAAATAGATTTAATTCTTTGGGTGCGAAAGTGTGAATGTGTGAAAAGCACTGTAAGAATTTCTCACCAGTTGGCACCTTGTCCTCAGTGGCTGAGCAAGTGCTTGATCCATTCTGCATACCAACACCAGGCATTAATTTTAGATCACAGGGACTATGAAGAGTGCAGTTTCCAGCTCTTGCTGTATTTTACCTATGGCAAATAGGGGAAACTGATACATGAACTTTTTTCTCCCCCAGCAAGGGAGGTGGCTGTTTCCACTAGCGAGGACTTTCCTATCATGAAAGTGCATGCAAAACAAAACAGAATACAAAACATTCTTTTCAATCCTATTTTAAAACAGTTAAGTATTCAGAATTCTGTTCTGAATGTGAAGCAAAAAAAAAAAAATTTAACTTGTGTAATACGGGTTTATTATTCTAGCATAACCATCTGTGGAGAATTTGACCTGATTTTGCTCTCATTTGTTTGGTATAAATAAGCAGTAACTTAGAGCAGAAGGGGATTGGGTGTCCTGCATGTGTTCTCCCATTGTTCTGAAGGGTGAATTCACTGCTGCGTAAATCTCACAGAAGGTTCAAAGCCCCACAGAAAAAGACTTAATAAAGGATACGGCCACGAGCGTGTTGGGCCATCTGGGATGTGCCCCAGCCCCCAGTTTTAGGTGCAGTGGGTGAACACCGAGCTGCCCGCTCGGGGCTGAGGCAGCGCTGCAGAACCTCGCAGTGGTTGCGGAGCTGGCAGCGAGCAGGGTGAGCCTCAGGTCACTGTTCAGCTGGTTTGATTGGTTTCACAGGATTGCTGGGGCGTGGTTCTGTCCCCCTCCCAGTTGGTTCCTCTTTTGGGAGCAGACGTGGGGATAGCAGAGTGCATTTAGTGCCTGTATAGTGTGGGATGTATGTATAGGATGTATAGAATGGTTTGGGTTGGAAGGCACTTTAAAGACTTTAGTTCTAACCTCTCTGTCACGGGCAGGGACACCTTCCACCAGACAAGGGTGCTCAAAGCCCCATCCAGCCTGGCCTTGAACACTTCCAGGGATAGGGAATCTATAACCTCTGTGGGCAGCCTGTGCCAGTGCCTCACCACCCTCACAGACAAGAATTTCTTCCAATTATCTCACCTAAACTTGCCCTCTTTCAGTTTAAAGCCATTCCCCCTTGTTCTTTCTCTACACGTCCTTGTGAAAAATCCTTCTCCAGCTCTCCTGTAGCCCCTTTAGGTACTGGAAGGCTGAAAACCCCAACTGTCCCAGCCTGTCTCCAGATGAGAGGTGCTCCATCCCTCTAATCATCTGTGTGTCCACCTCTGGGCTCACTCCCACAGCTTCACGTCCTTCTTACACTGGGGGGCCCAGACCTGGATGCAGTACTCCAGGTGGGTCCCACGAGAGCAGGTTAGAGGGGGAGAATCACCTCCCTTGACCTGTTCTCGGGATGCTTCCCAGAGCACGGCTGGCTTTTTGGGCTGCAGGTGCTCATTGCTGAGTCAGTCCTACTCCAGAGGTCCCATGTTCAGGGTTTGGGCAGTCCTCTGCTGGATTTGCAGGGGGCAGGGCTGGGTATGGGGCTACCTTTAGGAGCAGGACACTNAAGAGAAGAGAGAAGAGAGAAGAGAAGAGAGAAGAGAGAAGAGAGAAGAGAGAAGAGAGAAGAGAAGAGAAGAGAGAAGAGAAGAGAAGAGAGAAGAGAAGAGAAAAGAGAAGAGAAGAGAAAAGAGAAGAGAAGTACCAGGAAAAGGAAGGGCACGTCTCAGCGCCGCCAGCTCCTCGGGCAGCTGGCAGAGAGTGGCACTAAAGGGGGGCCATGCAGGACAGCTGAAATGAGGCCCAACGAGCCCTGTGCTCGCAGAGCCCTGAGCTCCAGCTGAGGGCCCAGCGCAGGGCCGGCTCCATCGATAACCGCGATCCCCGCGGGCCCTGGAGCCTGCACGGAGCGGGAATCCTGGGAGCCAGCCCAGCCCCTGGGAGCCAGCCCAGCCCCCGTGCGCCGCCCCAGCCGAGCCCATTGTTTTTATCTCCGTTCCTGGAAGAATTATTTTAGATCCTCTCATCGTTTTAAACATTTGGTAAGTGTTAATATACTTTCAGCTCAGTGGAAATAATCACCATATGGCTGTAAGATTTGCCATCTGTCCAGAGAGGCGGGAATACAATTAGTCCGTGTAGTCCATTTATCAATCCATAAGTGACAATATTCACAGTCCTGGCAACTTGGGCTGCTGACAGAATCAGCACTTGCACGGGCCTACCTGTCTGCCCTTATTACATCAATATATAAATGAGATGGAAAAAATTCCATCGTTCAGCTGTGTCCTTCACCCTTGGCAGGAAGGGAAAAAGTCTGTATTAGTGTAAATGAGACTGAGGAGATGGTTTGCCTTAATTTTTGTCGCACTAATTGGATTTTTTTAATGCCTAGCAGACCTTAATTTCATAAGGCAAAGCCAGATTTATGTGCAGTCTTTCAATCAAGAAATACCAGCAGGACAGAGTGTATCAGAGACGAAAAAAAATATTATGTCCTCTCCTGTTGTATTAATTCCCAAGGCATGCAAAGCTAAATACTACAAACATGAGAAAAGTCATCATTAGCATCATACAGGTAAGAATTTGTTTCCAGGGTTTCTTGTTTGACTTCAGGAAAGCGAGAAGAGAGTTTTTCAGCAAAGTGAATATATTTTTTTAAAAGGTCAAGGCCTTTTGGTTTTAAAGCTATTAATGATTTGACATTATAAGGGCTCTGACTTTTGGCTGCTCCTGCCAATCTCTCCCCTGGCCTTTGTCCTAGCATGGCCACTCAGGACTGTCACCTCCTTAAAACTGGGGTTAGATTTGGAATAGCTAATGCATATCCAGAAAATAATTTGAATGTTTTATTTGGTTTTGCATATTACCCAAACTCATCTTGCATAATAAGTTTATAAAAGGCATGTGTGCTATGTTTTGTTTATTCCACAAATTTTCAGCCAGCCCACACTAATTTTTGAGACTCGGCTGACAGGGAAATGTAATTTTTTTGGCATTTTTGCTTTATAGCTCTAGTTATGGAACCTGCGTAGCTTGAAAAATGCTGATGCTTGAAATTAAATCTTTCCATACCCCACACTTGGTGTAACCTGTACGTAACCTACAGCATTGAAGGCACTGACGTGCAGAAATGGGAAGTGCCAAGGGAACAGGGCCATAGGGCTCAGAAGCAGGTGGCTGTTGAGGCCCAGGAACTTCTGTGATAAGTTTCTCCCAACATTACCTGCACGTATGTACACTTGACAGTGTAAGCAGGTTGCTGGGGTTTGGCTTTGTGGGGTTTGTGGCAAGGGAAGTGGTGGGGTTTTTTTGTTTTGTAGATACTGTACTGCTCACGAATAACCTGCTGGTTAAGTTTTTCAGGTTAGTAGTTCTTCTGTCTGAAACTCAGGAGATTGCCAGAGAAGTCTCACTTTTGTGCTGGGGCTGCTGACAGCTTTTTATACCAACAAATAATGTACATCTCTGAGATCTGTACTGTAAATCTGACGGCTACAGATGGTGTTACATTTTTAAAGATCAAAGCGAATAATGTTAGCTTCTACATGTTTGAAATTTCCTTTGTATTTTTAACTGGAAGCAGAAGAAATGTGTCACTCTGTTATCCTACTGGCTGCCAGCAAGCACACGGGGTGCCAGGAGCTGTGTCCCCCAGCTCCTGAGAGAGCTGCTGCCTGCGTGCAAGCAGCACCCAGGGCTCTCTGCCTGTTGATTCTATTAGTGTGTTAAAATCACCAGAAAATGGGAATCTGCTTCTTTTCAGATTGTCTAATATAAGGTGCATTGAGTGGGGGCTGAGGCTGGCTTTAGCCATGCCTCTTTGTGCCCAGCACCTTGCCCTTGCCTGGCTGCAGCTGTGCTGTGAGCACGGGGGCTGTGCTTACACTGGAACCTCTCTTTCCTATTTTTAATGCACCCTCTTTGGTGCTCTTGGCTACGTTAGGTGATTTTTGTCTTCTAGATGGTTTTCTCCAGGAGGCTGGTCGGATCAAACCCATTTAAACATGGCAGTGCTGTTGCCAGCCTGGTGCAGTTCTCAGCACGGGCAAGTCAATACATGGCACTGAAAGCCCAGTGTGGGCATTGCTTTGCATCTTTCTAATCTCTTGCAGAGCAAACCACTTATCCTTTAATTGCTTTTAATTTTTACATCCTTAAGTTTCATTAAAGACATGTGGCCTTGTATTAGACCATCTGTTGGCAGCCTTTTTCCTTGCAGTCTCGTGGAGTGCTCAGACCCCAGGGTGTTGCTCTCCCAGGTGCTCTGGCAGCAGCCCGGGTGGCAGCGTGTCCCAGCACAGGGCACAGCCCTGTCCTGCCCGTGCTGCTGGCACGTGCTGGTGGCCACCAGGACAAGCAAAGCCCTGTAGTTCGCTGCTGACCTCACAGCTGGTAGGATTCCTTATTTGATCCTTCAGGCAGTAGATCAAAAAGAGTTCTACAACTTGTTCTTTAAACTGAACTTTTTTTTTTCCTTCCTCCCCTAGTGTAAGTGGAAGAAAAACCTCAGGGGAGAGCATTTGAATAGGGCATGGGAAAGCATATCGATAATTACATGCATGGATTAGTGCACAAAAGTACTCCCCCCCAAGGATCTGCTTAGTGCTGTGGCGTTTGAAATAATGGAGTGTTTAATCATATTATTTTGCAATAGTGAGGCTTTGATTACGCCAGTGATTGAAATCAACTTCTCAGATTGCTTTGTGTGAAGATATCCTCATCAGCCATGCAAATTCCTACAGCATGGGAGGAGGAAAAAGTCATGAAGATGCTGCCCTGGTGGTGTCAGTGGGTTTTACATGCACGCACATGGTCTTTCAGTCCAGTCTTCTGTTTGTAGGTACCCTGTGTTTTGATCATCTGTCCTCTGACATTTAGTCTCTTCATTTTGTAAACAGACACCAAATAGCCCATACAGCCTCAAAGTGCCCCAAGCCTTCTGCCGTGCAGAAGTACAAAGGCTTTAAAGTAGTAATAAAGACAACTACTGCATTAAAGGAATTTTGTGCTTGTTTATAAATGCAAAATAAATTCCTTCCCGAGGCCAGCTGCATGGGGTAAGGCATGTCCGTGATGCAGAGCTGGGGATCTGGGACACCCCCTTGTGCCCTTGGTCTGTGCCAGGCTGGCTGGAGACTGCAGGGAAGGCACAGGCAGGGAATGTGCTCCTGCTCCTACAGACCTGCTCTCTCCATTCCAGGGTTTATGCTTGCAATTTACAATGGCATCTCTCCCTGAAATATTACAATGCAAACATTGTGCCACGGAGGAGGCCGTGCTGCAAGCATTAACTCCACTGGAGCTGGGGTGAACAAAGAGGATGTGATTTTTAAACAATCCAGAGCAATAGGATGACTTTGGGGGGCTGTTCCTGGTCTGATCCAGCTTCGTTTGTCACAAGGGTAGGAGAGGTGCTGGGTGTGAACAGAGTACAGGTATTTTTTCAAGTTTGTAGAGTTTAAATCCACACCTCTGCAAATGGGAGGTTGTGGTAGCATTACTGAGGGGCAGATTTATGGATCCCTTTTCAATGTGTTCTCAGAAAAAATCTCTGAAATGATCAGTTACACAACCAGTTTAACACACGTGTGCCTCAACTTGCTTTTTTCCAATAAGCAACCTTGCCTATGGAGGATTTGTTCAGGGTCCTCTCAGTTCCTGTCGCTCGTGTGTGAGTGTTTATTCACAGTGTCTTGAAAGGTTAATAGACCTCTGGAGATGGCCCCAAAATAAAGTGTGAGCTTTCTCAGTGCCCAAGTTAAGCCTTTTAATTTGGATATTGGCTTAATAAAGGCGCAGTGGTGTTGTGAGACCTCACAGATGTTAGAATGGTTTTCATACTGAGAGCTTTTGTCCTCAAGATTTATTCTTTTGGATTTATTCAGCCACAAATAAAGAATGAGATTAATTGATGTCTGTGCTTTTAACAGACAATTCTTTAGCTAGCTAGTTCTAATCTCATTTTTTTTCTGTCTAAGTAACTGGAACTATTATGTTTCCTACAAATGCAAGAAGCACTTTTGCTAATTTTATTCTGTTGAAATAATAATGCCTGTAAATGGAGGCAGCTAAAAAGATGGATTTTTTTGCACGAATTCCATATATTTCTGCAGGTGAGTTGATATCAAATCTAATATCAAGTGGGCACCAGAGAATCATGACTGGATATTTGAACGAGTTGCGTGACCTTGCTCTCGATTAACACTGCTGCCAGATTCAGCACTTCAGCCTCATCGTGAGGAGGTTGGTCTGCCTGCAAAATGGGAATTTCAAGACTGAAAAGAAGGACTTTGAGTCAATTTTGTTTTCAAAATAGCTGCTTGTTTCTCATTCTCTCTCTTTTAGGGGCCATGTAATTTTTGTCCTAGCAGCCTGGGTTTTCCAGAAGTCACTCCCTGTGCCTTCCACCCTTTTGGAAGGGAATGCCACCTGGGAGCACAGGGCTTGACCACTGACAGTGGCACTTTCAGGGGTGCCTGCATGCTTTTTCTTTTACAGAGAAAACAGAAAGCAGCAAAACCTGGGTGCAGTTGCCCCCTGCCAGCCCAGCCCTGTTTACAGCTGACAGTAAAGCCTCCCTCTCTCGCAGCCCTGTGTTGCTCGGGGTTGTGTCTCCATCCTTCCAAGCGATTTTCGCTGCGGAAATAACGGTGAGGAGGAAGGACTGCTTGCACTGCAGGGCCAGCGGGAGCTGCAGGCGGGTGGTGTGCAGGCACCCCATCCCACCTTCCTCCACAGCGTGGAGGAGCAGCTGCCAAGTGCACTGAGATCCTCTCTGTGCCCCGTGCAGACTGTTAATTCTTATAATCATCTGTTTTGTTGAGTGGTGAGTATTCAGCTGTTGATTTAGCCTTTTGAATTCGCGTAGTCAGAAACTTCCCTGGGTGGATGAGGTATAAAACTGCCCTGCAATGGTGGTGATAGCGAAGCTGCAGGGAGGATGTGAGGTGATTCATTTTCTTTCTTTCCAGGCTTGCTAGTGGCTCTGTTACCCTGGGATGCCATCTCGCTCTCCGTGGCCGTTTCCTCGGGTGTAAAACAGAGCCATTACCCACCTGCTCTCCTCACGCTGAGTTTTGCACCCTTGCAGGTTGAAGCAGGCTCTCGTTTGCTCCTGCTGGTTGTGTGCACTGGCAGCCAGCACCAGAACCTGCCTGTGGCAGCTGATGAGAGCTGAGTGACCTGGATTAATTAGCATATGGCGATTTGGGAAGGGAATAAACTGCCTGCTCTCCTCATGCCAGTTTGCTGCTACCACGTCCAAAAAATGCACAGATTTAGTGTCTGCCTCTCCCCAGCTCTGCGCATTGCCCGTGCTGAGTGGGCCCAGGCTGCTGTCCTGGTCCCTGGCCCCAGCCATGAGCTGGGCAGTGATGGGTGTTGGGGTGACAGCATCTCAGGCACTGGGCTGAGACAGCTGAATTTTCTGTGTTTGTGGCACAGGGGATGCAATTGCCCTGACTGGACTGCATGCAGTGAGGTCACAAGGTGTCCCCTGCCTTCATCCTCGGTCATCATTAAGAAGCTAATTCGTGTGGTTCTCTTTTTTTCTGAAAAGATTTGATCCGAGATGGCACAAGTGTTGGAT
The DNA here is from genome assembly GCA_013397975.1 of Machaerirhynchus nigripectus. Classification (NCBI taxonomy): domain Eukaryota; kingdom Metazoa; phylum Chordata; class Aves; order Passeriformes; family Dicruridae; genus Machaerirhynchus; species Machaerirhynchus nigripectus. The sequence continues at coordinate 211,795 of VZRQ01005815.1, read as the reverse complement.
GCATACAGGTAACAGGTTGGAGGATAATGAACTCTTAATTTTTGCTTGGAGCAAAGATTAATATTGTGCATGAACTGCAAGTGCTGTGCTCGTTGCTTGTGTGTGACACCATGACCTGCAGCTCCTCCCCACACCAGTAATGTCTTCCCCAGAAGCCCACCTTTACTTCAGTTTTGGCATTTCGGGGAGAGGGCTTGGTTGATTTTTTAAAGTTTGAGATGTGCATGTGCACACAAGTGAGTAGAGTGACGAGTAGACAAAACTATTCTCACAGGTAATTTTTAGGCATCGTAACTTGCCTGGACTTCCAGCGAGATGAGTGTTTCAAATAGGAGAAAAATCTCCATCTGTGGACTCGGGGGCTGTCACGCAGCAGTAGGATCTGGAAAGGCAGGGCAGCAGCATCCTGGCAGGGCAGCTGCACACCCCTGGGGACCCTGGTGCTGGCACTGCTGCTTCCAAAGGGGGACACTGGTGACTTCTGGCCTCTCGGAGGGTGACTGGAGAGCTTGCTGCTTTCAAGGGGGGGTTGTAGGTGTTTGGTGCTGTTTGGGACCGAAGGCAGGAGTTTGCCTCGCTAACAAGCTCATAGCCTTTGGAGCTGTGTGTGCACTTTTGGGGCAGCAGTAAAGCTGGGTGGCTTTGGGACCTGGTGTCACCGTCCCGTTTCTGCGCAGGAGGTGAGGGCAGCTGTTGGGTGGCCTGGTGGGAGAGCCGTGCCTGGGCAGGGGTGGGGTGGGAACAGCACTCTTCTTTTTAGCAACATTGCTTGGTTTTGGATGATCATAAATAAATACAGATGGCACTCCAAGATACAATATATGTACACAGAGGATTAGTTTGTTTGATTGCACCATCAGAGAGTGGTAGCAATGTTCAATCCGAACACAAATTGTCACCAATTCTATCATGTTGTGTTTAGCAAATACAGTTTTTTGTATCGTGACCAGTGGTGGGGGGTGTGTCACAAAGCAGGATTTTGCATTTGTATCTACTCGTCTTTCTTGAGAGATCCTCATTATCTGATGCTTGTTAGAGCAAATCACTGCAGATCTGCTGGCACTGTCAGGTAGTATAAACTCAGCGTGTGCGTGATGCGGGTCTGTAGCAGGAAGCACCACGTTCCAAAATCTCTGCGCTGATGTCTGCAGGCGTGTGCATCCTCCACCAAATGGCAGATGCATGGGGACACGTGCTTTTAAAAAATATTTTTGTTTCAATTGATAAATTAGACAGTTCGTGTGAAGTTGTCACAGTTAGTGTGGGGAGAGCACAGATAATCCTGTGCTGTAAACCAGGAATCCTTACCCCAGAACTTGTAAGCGATCTGCTCATGAAGGTTTTTAAAAACGTGTCATTAGTGGTTTTGCCTCTGGTGGAGGACCAGAGCTCTTGTCACAAATATACTTGATGCCCCAGGTCCCACAAGAGTTATTTTGTCCCAGTTACTTCATGGTCAGTGCATCCACCTGATGTGCACTGGGCACCTTGTGCCTTTAAACGTGTTTGGGTGCTGATCTGCAGGCACCCACGTGAGGCACCGTGTTGTGTTTGCTGCCAGTGTTGGAGTCCAAGGCATGCCTCTGGCAGCCCTGGCAGGTCAGGGAGCCCTGGAGCCCCAGCGAGGGGGTCCCAGACCCTGGCTAGAAGCCAAGAATGAAGGTGGTTTTGATCTTAGTCCATGGGAGAAATTACCAACACTGCAAGAAACATTGCAAGACACGTGAGTTTAAAATAAGTAGTGGCTTAGTATGTTACAAGGTAAAAAAGTAGATTTTAGGTTTTTTAGAATAAAGATAAAAGACTTAAGATGGAGGATTTTGGGCATTGCCCTGCCTTTCTTCTTCTCCTTCTCCTCTCCTTCTTCTCCTTCTCCTTCTTCTCCTTCTCTGGTGGTGGTGGCACTAAATGATTGGTAGAATGAAAAAGAGGTAGCAATTACGTGTCTAGAATAGGTGCAAACTAATTGGTATAAAATGGTAAATAATAAATACGTTGTGAAGAATGGTTGGATCATGGAAAGGGTACAAAAGGGACGGGACAGCCCAGGACTGGGCAGCTCCCGCTCAGACACGGCTGGCATCAGACTTGCGGCTGGAGCTGAGAGCTGGCTGGAGATAAGGAGAAATAAACAACCTGAAACAACATCTGCAGGTGTTTCTCATCTGTTGGGGCTTGAAGGTAAAGCTTCCCAGAGGTGAGAGAGATAAAGAACCTGGACTTGTGCGGAGGCCAAAACTCCCACACTCCAGTGCAGAAGTGTTCACTCACCAGTGCCCTGTCCGGAGCTGGGGCTGGCCCCACGTGGCCCCGCACACGGATCCGGGATCCGTGGCTGTCCCGGGTGCCGCCCAGCCGGAGCTCGCTGTGTCACAGCTCCGTCGGCCACCAGCATCCCACAGCCCGTAGGACGCTGGCTGCCAGGCAGCAAGGACCTCTCTACAGCTGAAGTGATTTAAATCACTGGCTGTGCTCATGATTCAAGTGATAAACAAGGAAATTTGAATTAAATAATTTGAACTTTTCCTAAGTGAGAGCTCATTCCCGTTGATTAGGAAGAGTAATACAAAACACATGGCTTGCAGCTAGTCACACACTTGTAAAATCTGGCATGGTTGTGTATTAACCAGACAGTGATACTGTATGTCACACAGCTGTGAAGCACTCAGTTAGCTCCAGGATCTTGTGGTTTGCTTTTTAAATTCTTCAGAAAAGGTTAATGACATTAAGGGAGAGTGGTTGTTTTTTACTTGAGATTTGGTTCATATGAAGCAAGGACAGAAATTAAAGGTCGACTAAAATGTGTAAAACCATGACTTGAAAATTCCAATTGTATTTATAAAACATGCTTGCTATATTTAATAATAAAAAAGCATTTTCTGCAGTTAAATTACATTACTGAATAAAGAATTATTAGGTGTGATTTCCTACTTTTCGTGTTCCACTTTTCAAGCAGCTTTACTCTGAGCAGTGGATGTTACTGTCAAATTGATTTTTAAACAGTTGGGGTTTTTTAAGAGTATTTAATCAATCATTAACGACTTTGTTTAAAATTCATGAGATTTTAAACATTCATAAGTTCTCCTTGCCTTCATGTGCGGGTCCGAGCCCGGCTGGCAGTGCTGCTGCTCCTGCCTCCCCGGGCAAACCTCACGGAAGGACCAGCTCACGGGGCTCAAACCACGCAGCCTGTGCTGCAGGAGGTTCAAGTTAGCACTGCTGTTGTTTTATCATAAAAGCTGATAAACCTCTGATAAAACGGGAGGGAAGGAACCTTGGGAAATGAAGTTGTTCCTCTACCAGTGAAGTGCTTTCTTGAACGTCAGACGCTACAAGTGAGTGAGGCAGAATTACCGTTCTCGATTGGGAGCTCTGTAGGGCCGTGCTAAAGTGTTTTAAAAGTACCTAATTTAGCGTTTCACTGGAAAATCGAGTGCCACGGTTCCGTGGTTGGCTGTGTGTGCCTCAGTGGTCAGAGGGGTTTGGGATGCAGTGCACGTTTCCCCGCGCTGAAGCTGTGCCACTGGAGTTTGTCAGTGCTGGTGGCTTTGCCGTCCCGCCATGGTGGGTGGTGGTGGCCCCAGCTCCCGGTGCTGCATCGTGGGCTCTGCCCACAAGTTTGGGCTCCTTGGGGCCAGAGCTGAGCACAGAACTGCAGCAGGGCAGGCACAGCCACAGAAACGCAGCTTCTTTTCTTAATTATTATACAGCAGCACCGGGAAATGCGGGAGGTTTTGTTCTGGGGGCGCTTCCTCTTCTTCAGGGAGTCAAGAATCAGTCCAGGGGCTTTGCTGACCTGTAGAGCCACCTGTGGCAGAAAGAAACTGGCCCTTCCAAATCTGAGTCCCAGCTAAAGGTCAGCAGATCAGCTACCTCATTTAAAATGTTTAAGTTTACACGTTGTGTGTTCTTGTTTTTAGTAATTTATCAACTAGCACGCTATCACTGTGGGACAGAAAGCCAAAATGCAGGTGGCCTTTTTTGTTGATAATCATAGGGTTAGAAACAGAGGTTTTGCCTTTACTTCTTAACAAAAGAACGATAGATGGATAGATAGGATAGATGGATATTTCCAGCCCTGAGCTTCACTATCCATTGATTTATCCCCTTGGATGTAAGTATTCAGCTCCTGTTACAACAGTAGCAGCTTCAAGATTCCTGAACAAATGGAGATAGACAGTTGTGGGGTCTCTTCCTTCATTCTACTTCTATTATCTCCAGATTTACTTTATGTGCTCACTGCCCCTGCTGCAGAGCAATTAGACATAGTTTTAACAGTGTTTTCTGGTGTAGTGAAGATAATGTAACAGTTAGAGTTGTTTGTGGAATAGGTTTGCATGGATAAATTCCTAAAATTTGGACTGCAATATTTAGGTCATATTACCATATTTTTAGTAGAGTCAACTGAAAATACAGAACTATGGAAAAGGCAAAATAAAGTTCAAAGTTGTTTTTCACTCAGGGAATGTACATTTCTTGAAAGAATAAACAGCTTGGGGGGAAACTTCCCCTCCCTGAATTTGTTATTGCAGACAAACTCCATGACCTTTATAGGCGTTAGACTGCTAATCCTGTGTAATGGATAGTGGAAGTATTTTAAAATGTTAAGGAAACCTGCCCCTTCTTTCCACCCAGCTGAGGATGGCATCGATACTGGCCTGTGAAATGAGAGCTGGGTTCAGCAAGTTACTGATAAGAACTGAAGCAAATGCTGCTCTTTGGCAGCTGTAATATGACAGTCCCATTGTCATTTCAGTTTATTTCAAGTAAGTATTTTACGTGGTTCAGCACAGCTGTCCGTCCAGAAACCTGCATGGCAGCCCCTGGAAAAATGTAGAGCTTTGCATAAGTCTTGCAAGGAGAAAACCACTGTTTCATTTTCTCCCTCCTGAGGGCTTGCTGGGCTTTGCAAGTTCGCTCCATCTTTTCTGAGCCAATTGTACTCTTAAATCACTTAATCTCTTTGATATTTGCAAATTTACTCCCCTCGAATTTAATTTAAATTTCTGGGTGGTAACTCTGTTGTAGTACCATTGATTTTGAATCCTGTCATAATTCTGTCAATTACCTGTTCACGATGTACTGTTTTGTATGGGCCAAGAATATACTGAGCAGTACACTAAATATAAAACATTATATTGTGTAGCTTTTAAGAACCAAAAGCGTAAAAATGCATATGAAAACTCTGTAGAGCTCGATTTGCAGATCTCTGTTGCTGCTAAACTTGGGTTAAAGGTGTAGTTGGTAGTGAATTTAGTTTTATGGCATTTAAGAAAGCCTTGACTCTGATCTTTAAGTTTGTATCACATTTGGTTCTTTCGGTCCTGCGTCTTCTCTGCTTCTCTGTGTGCTTTGCGTGGTCACACGTTGAAGGTAAAGCAAAACCCCTCCATTGTGTGCACAGTGTTCTCGAGGAGAAAAAGCATCCGAGGAAGGTGTTCAGGAAGGGGATGTCAGGGGGGCTGGCACCCACTGAGAGCTGAACAGAAAGGCAGTGTCTGTATCAGCACTGGGGTTTGGTTGTGTTTCTTTTCCCCCTCACTCCCCGGGATGATTGACTGGTTTGCATCTGATGAAATTTTCATGCGCATCCACAGAACAGTGGGATTCTGAGGAGACAGATTAATATTGCAGTAATTGCACCATGCCTGTGTGTCAGTGGAGTCCTTGGTGCACCCACAGAGGAGCTCTGGCTGTGGGTAGCAGTTCACAGGAATGTCAGGAGCAGGAAATCCAGCTGTGGGGGGCCTGTTGTTTTTGGCAAAATACATGGATGGGGAAAGAAAGAAAGAATGCATGTGAGTGTCCTTTCCTGGAAATAAATATTTTGAGGAAAAGATGGGCGCTGAGTTAGTACAACACGGGGAGAAAAAAAGCCAATTGTTTCTTGGGCTGTGGCAGTGACTTTAGGGTGCTGAATGTCACTTAGTGATGCCAAGGAAAGGTACACAAGGCTGGAGCGTGGCTCGGCAGTGTCACTGCTCTGTCCTTTCGTTTGGGGGACTGCCAGGTGCTCTCTGCCTTGTGCTTTCTACGTGCCTGGTCAAGGCTGGGCTGCTGGGACATTTCATCTTCCGCAGACTCATGCATCCATTTCTCCTGTGCCTCCCTATTCCAGAGAACAGCCCATCTTCACCACCAGAGCCCATGTCTTCCAAATTGACCCCAGCACGAAGAAGAACTGGGTTCCCGCCAGCAAGCAGGCTGTAACTGTTTCCTACTTCTATGACAGCACGAGAAACAGCTATCGGATTATCAGTGTGGATGGAGCCAAGGTAGGAGGCTGGAGGTACCCGGCGTGTTTCTGTGTGGAGAGGTGCGGGACTGCCAGCCCTGGCTGAGCGCAGAGGGGCTGCCTTAAATGTGTTACAAATACTCCATTTTTTGGGTATAATCCATCACGGAGACTCGTAGTGGTGGTTGGGAAAACACAGGGCACCCTGAAGGTGATTTTGCCCAGCTTGGTCGATTTTCTCTCTGACGGATTTGACTTCGTGATCAGTGAGCCAAGAACTTCTGAGTGTCCAAATTGAGTCAGTAGCACAGTATCTAAACCAGCCACCTCTATTAGGGTAGATAAGGCTGAGGCCTTTTTGGTGATAAAAATGTTCTTTCTAAAGGGAACGAGCAGACAGATACATGCAGACTATAGCTTTTAATGTAAATGCCAGCTGCATATTCACTTCTGCCTGGCTGAACTGTTTGCAGTTTAGTACTTAATTTTCTTCAGCTTTCGCACTGGAGTTCATCAGCCTTGGGTGACAAGTTAGGCATGAAGGCTCTTCCCCCAACCTTTTTTCTTAATTTGTTTTGCATTACCAGAGCGTGTGCTGAAGTATTTGCTGTAAGAATCCAAACCAGTCAGACTGAATAGGTTGCTTAGACAACTGGTTTTAAACCAAAATGCATTTATCCCTCTGATTAGTCCCTCCAAAGTCACTTGATGGGTGACCACTTTGCCCTAGCAGACCGCAGTCAGAGGTATAAATGAAAACATTTTGCTCATGTACAAAAATCATCGGTCATTTCTGTCAGGGCACAAGCCACAGGGTGACAAGATGGGTTTACAGCCTGTTTATCTGTGTTCCTGTTTGGATAAGGATGTTAAAATATCACTGCTCTGGGAGATAGCGATCACAGAAATCATCCCTGAACAAAGCTTTTCTATTTGTCATGCCTATTTCACATACTTGTTTTTCCAAGCATCTCCTGTGCTATATTTGGTTATATATTGGCTTATAAATCAGCCATACTGCCTGCTTTAATTGATGGTAATGTTTCATTGACACCAGCACAGCATTAATATCTCCCCGCCCCGATGCTGTTTGCGCCGGTGTGCTCATTCCCAGGAGTGCTGCGGTTGGCAGCTGGCACACGCAGCCCCCGGGACCTGCTGGGGGCAGCTGAGCCCCCCAGCTTTGCTTGCACCCCATGGATGCTGGTGCTGAGGCTGCTGCTGCTGCTGGGCTCCTGGCTTTGCAGTCCCCCGGCGAGTGTGACTCCCAGGCCAGAACTGCTGCGCTCACAGCAGTGGGTCGCCTGATTTGTGGGTGTGCATGCATGCATTAAGACCAATTAATGAAAACAAAGTAATTACTGTGTGTGGCGTACACAGGGGCAGCGTAGGGCCACAGCCAGAGGTCCTGCCCAGGACTGCAAAGTGTGTGCAGGGAACAAGCTTTTGGGCACCCAAGCTTTGCTTTGTCATCTGCTCAAAAGACACCCAGAAGGAGCATTCCCCCCACACTGCCCTTTTTAACATGTCCCAGAAGAAGGTGAGCTTGCCATGATTAGAAAGCTCCCCTGGGGCTTCCCAAGCACAAATCAATTGCTGGCCACATAAATTATTCCTCTTGTATTGAATCTTTGCTGATTAAGGAACAGGTCAAGGATAGATGCCACCTTCATGCTCACCTCTGGAGAGTCCCGTGACCCTGCCTGTCCATTTTAAGAGTGCTTATTTGGAAAAAAACCCCGGTGTTTATGCCAAAATAAGTTAAAAGTTGCATTTTTCCCTTCAAACAACTATTGTTTAGTGTTGTGACCTACTTTTCCAGGCAAAAATGAAACTGGGTAGAACTGTAAGGAAGAATATAGGCAGCTTCAGATGATGGTGTCCTGCTTTCTGTACATCTCATTACGATAAAGTCTTCCGTGTGTTGGCAAATACCAGATGGATTAATGTGACAGCATCACTGTGGGCATAAGTTATGTCTGTTTCAGGGACAAAAAAGCTGAAGTTCAAGTAAATGGAGGGACTTGGCCCTAGAAGGAAGGCAGTGATGAAGGATGTGTATCTCTTACAACTCTCCATCCTTGTCTGCTCTGCAAAGGGGCAGATAAATAGATAAATATATGTGATTCACGTTGGCTTGCAGAGAAATTTCAGTTAAATCCAACTTGTATGCAGATGTTGGATCCATTTCAGGGCTTTTTTTTGTTTACCTTATGTTGACATTGCATGCTAACAACAAAAAATACTTTGAAGTGATCAGGAATAGGGGGTACTTCACTTACAAGCTGGTCATCACCTGGTTGCATAAGCCTGGTTCCACTGGTGGCACTGAACGTGTCACCCCTGGGCAGCGTGTGGAGGAGCTCAGAGCTGCTGCAGCCCCTGAGCGCCGCTGTGGCAGAGCACGGGGCAGGCTGTGCGGTGTCACCCTGATCAGTCCTTCCCTCCTGATGCAGCCCTGACCTGATGGGCTGTGATCCTCGCAGGAGTGGCCTCCTCAGGCAGCTGCTGCTGTCCTCAAAGGTCCGGACCCTCTGCAGTGCCCTGTCCTTCAGTCCCATCCTCTCTTCTCCCAGCAGGCGTAGCCTGTCCCTGTCTCCTCCTTGTCCCCACGCGCCCGGGGTGCAGGGCAGAGGGGAGCAGCAGGATTTAGCAGTGGGTTTAAGGCAGGGATGAAGGGAGCTGCTGAGCCCGTGTGTTTAAAGGTGTAAATATTGGTAACTCGGTTTGTGAGCCTGGCTGGCGGAGGAGCTGCTTGGCTCTGCTGCCCAGCTCAGTGCAGCACTGCCTTTGCCTTACCCCTCGGGGAGGGACAGGAGAGTCGGGATGCTGCAGATGGAGGTGGTGAGAAAAACAGAATAGAGAGAGAGAGTAGGGTAAAGATAGGAAGCAGAGTGAAGTTTAGGGAGCTTAACTCTTCCCTTGCAGAGGGGTATGCAGGAGTCTGATGCTGAAAACCAGGAGTCCGATGTGCAGGCCAGCCAGGAGAGAGCACACGCCTGCAGGTGCCAGGTGCCTTCCAAATCCTCCCATCCCAGTGACAGATAAACCCATTGAAGTGCCTGGGGAATCAAGCACTGCAGAGGGCAGACCCGAGATTCAAAACAGCTCGTACCACTTTAATTCCTCGTGTTTGCGAAGCTGAAGACAACAGCTCTTCCAATTCCTGCGTCTTTCACACAAAAACAGGTGCTGTGGACAGGAGCTTACAATTTATAGCAAAGAGATTTCACAGATACCATATGAGAATGCACTGGGTGATCTGAACCAAGATACCATGACCAAACAAGGGAATAGATTAGTGTGTCTTTTAATTACGTTATAATTGACTTGTATGTTGTCAAGCAAGTAACATTTCAGGGTTTTAAGAAGTTTCTAGCCAGAGGTTAACAGCGGCGTGGTGAATGCTGGAGGAAATGATACAGTAAAGTGCAAGGGCACACACTGACTCAGGGTTAATGAGGCAGCCAAGAGACTTTGCCACGTGGAAGTGCCCGGTGTTGTGGGCAGAAGTCAACCCTGTTGAAAAAAGACAAAATACAGTGGTGGTGCAGGGAGAACGTGAACTTGCAGGTGTCCACCTGCTGTGCTGTGTGTGGGGAAAGCCCCACGCAGGGCTCCTCATTGAAAGCGACCTGCACTGGCCTGCCTTCTGGAGGCAAAAAGGAAGTTTGGCAGCACGACAATTACACAGGCCAGTAGCCTCTGTCATCCTCAGGAATAATGCACGGTAGCACCCTGGTTGGTGGGTTTATTTATTTTTTATAAACTGAAAATGCGTGTTATCCAAACAGTATGGAGAAGAGAGAAAGGAATTTTGAGATGGAAATGTAATCCCTCAGGACCAAGCCTCTGCCCTCTTTTCAGGTGTTCACGTTGTGTTTCTACAAAAACTTGTGATTGCAACAACATCAGTTTTCTCTTTTGAGAAATGAGCTGTTAATAAGGAACATAAAGCAAGCTTAAAAATTAATAGCCAGCAATAAAGTGCATGGTGAGACATACTGAGTTGGCAGCAGCAAAGAAAAGTGACGCAGCAAGAGTTCATCGCAGATGCCAGTCCCCAGTTGTCTCTGAGAGATGCTTAAGCATGACTAGAAAAGAATTAAAATCAGGGTTTAAAAGATCTTGCCAGAGTAATCGTGGTAAATACATGATACAGAAATAAAGACTGTGTTTCTGAGGCTGGCGCTCATTCCCAGTTACCAGTTCATTTAGGAGTTTATTACCTGGTAATTACCTCGAGTATTGGAGATCAGCAGCTAAGTTGGGCATAAGTGTGTGAAAGTATTGAAGAGAGAACCAGAAAAATTGCTGTGCTGGGAAAGCAGAATCAGTGGGTCTGCTTCTGAAGTAAATTGCAATTAGTAAGAATAAGAATGTGGGCCAAATGTTGCCAATCAGTATTCACACAGTGTTCCCCAAAGTGAATACAGTACATTACATGGGGTGATGAAGCTGTTTGATCGAGTGGCATCTATGCAGGGGACAGTGTGATTTACAGAGGACAATGAAGCTGGCAGGGACAGAGCCCCAGCAGCTTGTGGCAGCAGATATTTAGGGAGGTAAGAAGGGGTGCTGTGTAAATCTGCTGATATTTGATGTATTCCTGGCTCTCTGGGTTCCTGTACTGCTCCTAATTGCTGCCTAATTTAATGGCTGCCCACCTCTTTATGACCACGCTTCTCTTCTTGTCACGACTGGAGGCAGGTGTCCTCAGCACACAAAGAGGAAATTGAGTTCTCCAGTGGTATGTTTGGAGGCTCAAAACAGATCTTTTTCTTTCCCCGTGGAAAAGGAATTATTTTAAGGCATAGTTGTTAAAAATATCCTAGAGTATTTTGCCAAAAGGTGGCTCTGAGATTTGAGAATCTTTTCTTTCAAAGGAAAACAATTGCAGGGTATGGTAGCACAGATGAAATTCCTTCATCTGGCTAGATATTTTTATTCCTTTTTTTTCTTCCCTTGACGTACATTCAGCCGTTAAACCAGTAGCAACTCCTTCTCAGGAAAAAACCTACCAAGTAATTTATGTATTACGAAATTTTTGGCACTGAATTATAAAAGGCATCTGGCAGCGTGTACCTCACCAGGGGTCTGCGTTGGTGTGGCAGCACTTAACTCTGCCTCTAGGACCTCATGGGCATGATTTGTGATAATGTGTGGCAGCAACAATCAAAATATTGGCTTCTCACTTGGCATTCAGCGTGTCAGTGTGTGTTCGCTGGACCCCGCACCCGATGAATTAGGTGCAGTGTTGGAGGCTGTTTTAGCTTTTAAATGCCTCCCTTTTCTTAAATACCCAAGTTTTTAAACTACCTAATTCTTCAGTTTTAATAGTTCTGTAGTGGAACTACAGGGGGTGTTTTACAGCCTTGGGTAGCCAAAGATAAAGGGATGTGAAAGCACACGGAAAAGTGACCTTACAAAGGGGTGTGTTGGCTTTTCTTTTAACGTGTGTAGATAAATCCTGAATGAAATGCTACGATTTCGAAAGGTGTGGGTGAGGGTATCTGTGTGTTTTGTCAAAGGGAGGGAGAGTCTTTGATTTCTAGTTTTGCCTGCCCTAGTTTTATTTCTGGCCCTTGCTTGTCAGGAGCGCTGGGTGCTGTGCCCCGGAGGAGCGTGGTGCTGCTGGGGTCCCAGCCAGCTGCCCTTTGCCTGCCCAAATGCCAGGAGGCCCCACTGCTCACCCTAAAGATTATTTTGCTGACTGCAGCACTGGACTGTGATTCCCAGAGAGTCCCTGCTAGTAAAATCTGATTAGGCTAAAATAAAATATTTTTTATTCCGTCTTCTCAAAACTTTCTTTTTTTCACCAGTGAGTAACTGAGGCAGATACTTTTTTTTTTTTTTTTTCCTAAAACTTCTTCTGCCGTGCTGTTTTTGCCCTCCATGCAGTTTTCTTCCAGGCTCGGTGGGAAATCTTTTCTGGTGGTCCCAGAAAGTGTGCCAGCCATAAACCTGTGGAGGGGAGCACGGGGGGAGCACGAGCTCAGTATTCCTTAAATGTCTGACACTGAGAACCAACATGGAAAGGACCTTTCATCTAAAGGCAGCATGTGACGCCCTGATGACCTTTCCTCAAAAGGCAGCATGTGACACCGTGCCCAGAAGACACATCCAGCTTAAGGGTGACACTGCATCAGGGCAAACCAGTGCAAAGGAGTCCAGGTTTTGACCTCTGCAGGTCTGGTTTCACTGATCCAATGTTTGTGCCTTCTTGTCCGTACCTGTCCACAAAAGAAACCTTCGTGTCTTATAAAAGAAGATTTCCAGTACGGAAATATTGGAAAATATGGCTGGTTACTGTAATACAGAAATTTAAGCATGTTTGATGGCCTTCGTCCCCTCTTTATCACAGTGTGTTATTTCATGAACTGCTGGGGCTGATTTCAACATGACTTGTTAGCACTGTAGATGATACCAGAGTCAACAAATGGAACTAATTAATGCCCCATATAAAAATTATACCGTATCTTTTGGGATCCAAAATACGGTATAAAACACAATTTTATTGCATAGTCCTGTCTTCCAGCATGCACAGTTTGTGTGCATGTTACAATAAACATCTCGTTGCTTTTGTGCTACTGAGATGACTGTTACCCAAAAACATTAGCTGTGGGTTTGTGATTTCCTAGATACATTATGTAATCACAGAATCACAAAATACTCTGTGTTAGAAAGGACCCTCAAGGCTCATCGATTTCAGCTCTTGGCTCTGCACTGAACCACCCCAAAAAGGTAACACAATAGATAAATACTTTGCTGTTGAGACAGAACAACTACCAGTGTGTATGTACTGTTAATCCATACTGAACCCTTCAGATAACTCGGTGTCGTTTTGTCAGGTGTGCTTTGCACTTTCCCTGGTTCAGATCTCCCAGCTGGAGAGTGATGCTCGTCTGCTGGAGGCGTGGGCTGATACCAGCAGTAAACAAAAGACTTTGCAGGAGGTGCTTGAAGGGTCTCCAGCTGCTTTTTGTGGTGCCTTTTGGCCTTGTTGTTGCTGTAAGTAATGAAACTGCATCGAACTGCTCTCTGAGATGCAGCTGCTCCTTTTGTAGAGTTCTCCTTCGTTTTGTACCAGGATCAGCTTGAGAGCAGAACATCTGTCCTGGCCTGAGTCAAAACCTAACCTAAGCTGGAACCTGTCTTTCGCTCAGACAGTGAAACAACTTGCAGTAAATAATTAATATATTTAATAGCTATTTGCTGATTTCATTTAAAGGTGTTAGAGTCGTGGTGATGCAACTTCCAGATTTTTTTTAGAATCACTTGGAATGATTCAGAGAGAACTCTCAATGTAAGGAGAAATTGCTGTCAGTGGGTGATGCTGGTGCCTCCTAGGCAGGGGTTGCTTCTGTGGGGCAGTAACACGGCAGCAGCAGCCCTGCAGCTGGGCTGCAAGGCAGGAGGGTCTGCATGGGGTGCTGGGTCGGGCATCTCACAGGTGTGAGGTGTGCCCCAAAGGGGTCCTGTGGAGTATCAAAGAGAAATGTGGTTGTTGGCGTTAGGGGAAGCTGGAGCAGGACAGACTCAAACAGAAAAGGAAATGGACATTTTACCACAAGGATCAGTGTCTGGGGTGAGCACACGGAGGTGTGTGCTGGAACCTTCTGCTCCACAGACCAGGACTTCATATCCCTCTCAAAGACATCTTTGAAATACGAGTGAGTGGAATTAAGGAAAACAGCAGTCTCTGATGATCTTAAAATATTTGTGGTGTCTGTGCTAGGGGTGTACTTGGCTTGATTAAAGCTGCTTGAGTTTTGGTTTCTCTCTAAACATTCAAATAGCTTGAGAACATTTTCTTTGGAATTTGGTGAGGGAGAGGTACAGCATAAAGGAGAAGCAGAGCTGTCAGCCAAGGATGAGGCTACTCACTTGCATCATCCTTTATTTGCTTAAGGTGATAGCAGGTACTCAGAAGTTCAGGCTGAGTGGAGGTGCAGGATTTAATAACTGGGAGGAGAGTTCAGTGCCTGGAGTTGTGTCTGCAGGAGAATTGTCAGCAGTTGCCAAGACAGGTTTAGATAGGCAGAGCTGGTTATATTGGGTGCACTTGTGTGAACAGGTCTTTGAGTATTCAGAGGATGAGGACAAAATGGTTAGGGCTTAGCTGCAATAGGAATTTCAGAACTGCTAATACTGGTGGAGGTGAGCCAAGAATAGAAGGAAAAGTTAAAGGTGTTTGCACAGAAAAAGACCTAGGACTCCAGGTGGAAAGGAGAACTTGCCAAAAGCTGAGAAAGGGAGCCAAGTAAATACCAGGAAATTCGGTAGGTCACTTGAGATTGAATCAACCAGAAATCATGATTGTCTGCTGAGGCTGTGTTCTGGTGTAGAAAAAATTTAAAGTCTAGAGCAGTAGAACTCATATCACTTAAACGTTTCTATATTAATCTCTTTCCAAGTTATTAACTTTGAAATGTGAAAAATCCTCTGTTCATTTCCTGGATTATTTCTGGAAGTAAATCCTTCAGAAGCTGGTTGGGAAGCTTAGGAGAAAACATACCAGAGTGCTGTCAACAGCTGTATCCTTGACAGAAGAGCAGAAGCACATCTGCCACTGTTTGTTCCTATCTGGCTCATTTTTCTGCTCGTATGTGTGTTGTGTGTGTGTGTATGTGACTGGCTCTGGAAAGACCACACACAGCTGAATCCAGGAGATTGCAAAAACCTTTCCAGAAATTAAATTTGTTACTCACTAAAAAGAAAAGATAAAAATCCACACTAAGGATTTCTTGCTGCACCGCTTACCAGCAAGTAGGAAAACTTCGGTCTGGGTACATTTTTGCTTTTTAAAACCCCTCTAAAGTTACTCAGAAAAGCTCTGTCAAAACAAGTGTTTCAGTAACTCCCCGCACAGAGTGGTTCCTGATCACCAGACTCGAGAGTGGTGTGGAGGACCTGGACATGCCAGAGAGGTTATAGAAACCATGTGATGTCACTGCAAAGAAACCTGGGCATGCTGCTGCCTCCTAAAAATAATGTACCTGTCCTTCATGGCCATTGCTCATGCCGAGGGACAGTTTTTCCAGATTTTGGAGAGGAACTAAGCTGCCCTGCTGCTGACCACTCCCAGGGCGTGTAGGTTGTTAAGGGGTAGAGGAGACTTTAATGTCTCTAATGATGCCACGTGGTTGTGCCGTTCCTGCCTCTCAGAAGGGACCTTCAGGCTTTAGGGAGGCTGTTGTCATAAGCCTGAAGAATGCAGAAAATTATCAGTGCCTAAATAATTAATTTAGGGATGTGGTTGTACTTATTAAATTTCCCAAAGCATAAATATGCTACGTCTATGGGAAGTTTTATAATTCTTTCCTAATTGTTGTTAAAGCAGCCTTCTCCCTCACCCCAATATTAGTCGCTAGGAAAAAACCAAGGAGTCTCCACTGTATCCTTCTCCCTTTCTGTGATAAATTAGGAATCTTATTTCTCATATGAAAATAATACACAAGCATCTTGCTTTATATATTTTGTAAATTGTTGCATGAAATTGCTGGGTAACAATTTGTTCCAGAGGGTTTGAAAACCCTTGCTGTAGATTTTCTTCATGAAACAGCTGCTGGTGCTTTGAATCGTGTGGGTGGGTGGATGTGTGTGCTGTGCCTAAAAGTAAAAAAAAATTCCAGTCAGATGTCAAAGCAAAAATAGGAGATTTTAGAGATTTAGACTGGGTGGAGGAGGTGGGAAGCCAACTCTGCAGAGATGTTAATTACCTTGGGAAGAAAAAGAGAGCAATGGAGTAGGTGTAGTGGGAGATTTACTTAATAGAATTCACACAATCGTGAACCCACTTTTGTTGCATTTAGACAGGTTCTTAGTGAGGGCTTTACAACAGAGGTATTTTATCAGAGGAAAAACAGTTATTAGTCGTTTTATTGGGGGGGCTATTTTTATATCTCTTTTTATGAAGGAGGACAAGAATCATATGGGATTTTTTTTAATTTGTTGGGGTTTTTTGCGGTTAAAAATGAACCTCATCATTCATGGAATTATCCTGGGGATGCAAGACAATTTAAGAGGAAAAAAAAAGCACTATGTGCAACTGTGGAAATGGCCCTCTTCCCCATAAAGCAACCAGCAGCAGCATATGAGAGACTTTACCCATACAAGGAGAGTCCCCTCTCTGCAGAGGGAGCTCAGGATGGGAGGTAAGTGCCCAGGGCTGCAGCAAGTCCTGTGTGCCTTGCAAGGTGTCCTGGCATCTCCCTCTCTGCAGAGGGAGCTCAGGATGGGAGGTAAGTGCCCAGGGCTGCAGCAAGTCCTGTGTGCCTTGCAAGGTGTCCTGGCATCTCCCTCTCTGCAGGAACCGCCGCGGATCCCCTCCCACTCCTGCCCCCCACAGAAACACCTGGCAGCTTTTGGAGGCCGGGGATGGGTGAAATAGCTGCTGCTCTGTGTAGAACAGAAGTGTAGAACAGAAGTTCTTGAAAAGCAGCAGCAGGCCGGGCTCACTGCACCGTAGGGGCAAGTGAAGGGTGACCAGAGCAAGAGCCTGGTCGTGGCTCCTGGCAGCTGTTGCCTGCCCCGTGCTCGGTTCCCCCATCGTGCACCGATGGGGGAGAGCAGCAGGAGGAAGAGCAAAGGGGAGAAA
Source organism: Machaerirhynchus nigripectus (assembly GCA_013397975.1). Classification (NCBI taxonomy): domain Eukaryota; kingdom Metazoa; phylum Chordata; class Aves; order Passeriformes; family Dicruridae; genus Machaerirhynchus; species Machaerirhynchus nigripectus. The sequence continues at coordinate 194,960 of VZRQ01005815.1, read as the reverse complement.
CCCAGGGCTCTTCCACTCGCAGAGCTCCCAGTCTCGTTGTTCCACACCCTCAGCCCACCCCAGGAAAGGCGCCAGGGCCGTGTCAGGTGCGGCAGGGGAAGCAAAGCTAGAACAAGTGCCATTGCTGTGTTGAGTTTTGTGTGTCTTTGTGCTTCCCCGGCTTTACTCGGTTTGGTGGCCTCAGCAAGGGACTCTCTGTTGTCCCTTTGTTACCTCTGTCTGGGTTAACAATGTGTGTGTGTGCACGCTGGCTTTCCAGGACTAGGAACGAGACCAGCAGTTTATCACCAGTGACATACTGGTGAAAAGATGTCACATCCTGTCCAGAAGCAGAGGTAGGGAGGATGGTAGATAGTGCAAAGGATAATGCAGATCATGGAAATGTGGGTGGGCTAATTCCACAAAAGTGCTGCTGAACATTTGGGATAAAGGAAGAATTTCTCTGTAAATCCACCCCTGACTCCTCATCTTCACATCCTGTCTCACAAGCCCTTCTGATTCATGCCGACTTGATGAGCTGGAAGAACCTGCTGAGCCTGTGATAGCTGTGGCCAGAGGATTAGCAGCTTCTTTCCTTCTGCAATTCTGTTTTTAGACTGGGGTACATCTTTACTGAAGATTAGCAGCCTGGTGGGTTGAGGAAATTAAATTTCACAAGGGCTGCAAACTGGAAGCACATATTCAGAGGTGTGAAAATGAAATGGGGAGATTTCAGTATAGTCTTAAGGAGTAGATCCTATGGCTGGGAGCCTTGGGGCTTTTCTGGAGGTGTGGTTATTTCAGAGTAACAGGTGATGTGAATTTAAAGGGGAAATTCCAGAATAATTCCTAATTTGGCACTCTTGTCCCAGAATAAGGTGCCCTCTTCTGATTTAATTTAACACAGTTCCGAAATACATTGGCCAATACATTTATTAGCTATTTCATAGCTGTTATTTCAGTCTTTTCCTGGGCAGAGAAGCTGGTGGCAGGGCTGGCCGACATGGCTCATCACCCCTTGGGTGAGCATCCTGGCAGATTCCTGCCGGTGTGTTCATCCTTCTCCTCCTCGTTGGGGCTGCGTTCGTGGGCTCTGCTTGTACCTCACGAGCAGCAGGAGCTGCCAGTTCGTTTTTCTCCTTCTACGCGCTCAGGTCGTCTTGTGACCTCTTCCCTCTTGATTTATTTGGCAGTTTCTCTCCGTGGGAAGGCAGCAGGATGGGTGTGTTCCAGCTCTACACCGGCTTATTTGCATCCACTTTTATCTGATGGATGTGCCCGGTGTAGAACAGAATGTCCGGAGTCATTCCTGGGTGACGTGGCGCTGCCGTGTGCTCCGAACATGCTTCTGTGTCATCTCCAGATGAAAACTTTGATCTCTCGGGTTTGATTTTCTCCCAAAGGAAGTGGAATTAGCGTGAGATTTGGTTTGGCTGGTGCAGGTGTATCAGGAATGTTTGCCATCTGATACATTTGCATGTAGGTGAGCACAAAGGCAGTTTTTTTTTTTTAACCACATGCAGACAACTGAGTCTGATGAATGAGTTTATTACTCTGTAAGGTGCTTATTATATTATGCTTCTCTTTGCCTTTGTCTTTAGGGACAACTCTTTAACCACTTCAGGGACTGATTGCATTTGATTAGAGAGTAGTTTGTTTTCTGAATCCATTATCCTGGATGAAAGTCCACAAGTTTATTCCATTCTATGATGCAGCTGGAATTGCACTGTGTGTGTATTATACAAGTGAGGGCCAAATGCAGAGTATTTCGTAAGGGCTCATTTGAATTGATGAGTGGCCTTTTCTTGTAGAGTTATCATGCTGGATTGCAGGTAGGGATGGAAAAGAGCCTGGGGGCTCCTCCTACCTGCAGCAAAATGATGCCATTTTCCTTCTCTCCTTCTTTTGAAATTTGAAAGTTTGAAAATTCTGGCTCATACTTTCACAAAAAAAAGGAGAAAATTTTCCCAGTTTATCTGACCTTTCCTGTTGTGGTGGCCACAAATGCTTCCCCCTGCCTCCTGCCCCAGCTGAGACCATCTGCCCAGAGGGTGGAGCAGCGGTGGGGAGCACTTTCCTTCTGGTCTCACATAGCCCGGGCTGAGCCAGCCTCGGGAGTGGGGATAAGCTGGCTTACCTGGCAGGAACACCTGCAAGCCTCAGTTTCCACTGTTCTTTGGAATCATAGCACCCTTTCTTTCTGTTGCACGCAGCCAGCGTGGTTGTTCCCGTGGCAGGGGAGCGGCACTGCTCTGAAACGACGGCCAGGTTGGTGGGGAGGCGAGTGTGCAGGTGTGGGAGTTTGGACTCCACACAAGTCCTTTATCTTTCTCGCCTCTGTGCAGCTTTACCTTCGAGCCCCAACAGATGAGAAACACCTGCAGATGTTGTTTCAAGTTGTTTATTTATCTTATCTCTAGCTGGCTCTCAGCTCTGGCCACAAGTCTGATGCCAGCCATGTCCGAGCGGGAACTGCCCAGTCCTGGGCTGTCCCGTCCCTTTTGTACCCTTTCCATGATCCAACCATTCTTCACAACGTATTTATTATTTACCATTTTATACCAATTAGTTTGCACCTATTCTAGACACGTAATTTCTACCTCTTTTTCATTCTACCAATCATTTAGTGCCACCACCACCAGAGAAGATGGAGGAGAAGAAGAAGAAGAACAGGGTAACGCCCCAAATCCTCCATCTTAAGTGTTTTATCTTTACTCTAAAAATCCTAAAATCTACCTTTTTACCTTGCAACACACTAAACCACTACTTATTTTTAAACTCTCGTGTTTTGCAATGCTTCTTGCAGTGTTGGTAATTTCTCCCATTGACTAAGATCAAAACCACCTTCATTCTTGGCTTCTGGCCAGGGTCTGGGACCCCCTCGCTGGGGCTCCGGGGCTCCCTGACCTGCCAGGGCTGCCAGGGGCATGCCTTGGGCTCCAGCATGCAGGCAGGTGGGGTGAGGATGGGCAGGAAGAGCGGGCGAGTAAGCGCGACGTACCCGCGGCATCCATCTCCTCTGAACCCACAGAAACACGAGCTCCGATTTAATCTCCCAAGCTTCTGCTTAGGTTTTCACTTCTCTGTAGGAATGAGCATTTCTGAAGTGCCTGGCTGACAGGGGAAGACTTAAAGGGGAAGGTAGAGCTGGCTTCCAGGCAGTTTCACTAATAGCAGCTTATTATAAATTTAACAGATGAATTGTCAGTTTCTGGGAGGTGTGTGCTCACCACAGCTTTTCCTTGGGTTCTCCACTGGCCATAGGAAAAAAAATAAACTTCTGAGGTGCTCAGCTAATGTAGTGCATTTCATTGCTCAATAAAGTGTTCCTTGGTTTACAGTTTGCAGCCTCCATTATTCCTTTTATCACGTCTGATAATATTGAACGGTGTTGTAAAAGATAACTTCAGTGTGGGGTTTTTTAGATGTTTGTATTTTCTCAGTGGTTATTGTAGGAGGTATGGAGGAATTCTGTTCTTCTGAGGGCCAGCTATGAGTGAGTGAAGTTTTTGCCTTTCAATCAAACTGGTCACTTTATTATTTTTTTTCCCCCAGATGTCTAAGTTGATAGGCACAGCAGGATTGAAATAATACTGTTATCACTTGGAATTTCTGGGAATTTCATAGTTTTTGAAATAAATTCTGTGACTTGAGACACTCGACATTTGTAAGTGGTTCATCTGCCTGATGTAAGATTTTTTAAGCAGAAATACACGTACAGCACTTGCTTTAAAGTTTCTGGAAAGCACCCTGATTTTTGGGGTTAGTGGCAGCTTTTCCTCCTGTTCCTGTGACTCTGTACCATGCAATCCTTGTTTTATCACAGGGATGGAGCAGCCACGGCTCCTGTGTTGGCCTGTGCTGATTTCAGGGTCACCTCTGCTCCTTGCCCTGTTTTTTTCCACACAAAAAGTTTCAGGGGTGCCACTCTCTGTGTCTTGATCTTTCTGGTGAAACTTCCAGTGGTGGGGAATGGCAGAGAATCGTAGGTTTGTTTGGAAGGGATGACACAAAAAAGAGGGAAATAAATTGAGTCATTTTTAAGAAAGCAAATTACAGCGTCAGCACAGGGGTCTGGAGTCAGGGAGGGGATGGAAGCACGTAAGGATCCTCCTCTGGTAAGTTTAATTCACACTTTTTGCTAAATGTAAATGATAGCTTAGGAAAAAACTGCTTGGAATACACAGTAAGTGATGTTGCCAGGATACTTCCTGATCATGTTAATTAAACTGTCCCACAGATTGGGCTTAATTACTGCATAATTTGCATTTTGGAAATTATGGTGCGCATTACTAAAGAAAGCTCTTATTCTCCTAGCAGAAAGAACATTGTACATGAATTAATTTCCAGGGGAAGAAGTCGCTAGACTCAGATAATGATGTATCTTGAAAATAAAGTTAAGATTTTTTGATAATGAGCTCACATATATCTCATTCCTCTTAGCAAGGTTACGTTTATATTTGTTCCACTAAGTTCCTTAGAGACTTCATCCACCAGCCTTCCTCTTGTTGGCTATTTCCTAAATGATAAGAAGTATAATTTCTTATATAACTGTAGCTTTCAGGGTTGCTGGTGATGAAGCAGATATTAGTTAACACGTGTAAAGGGGCAAGATATTTGTTCCAAGGCCCAAATTCGATACTGCCTGTGCATTGCTGGTGATGCACTTCACCTCCCTCCCAAGTTAAACTCACTAGTAAGTTATCAGCTTCTCCCTGTCTTGTTTCTTGTTGTCTGCTTTGGTTTTTTTAACTTCTGATACGTCTCTGGCATCCTACACGTGGGGACAAATGGAAAAATGCAGAAATCTCTCTCTCTGCCCTTCAGGTCTGAGTTCAGGTGTTGCTGGTGGATGCTGTGCTTGGAGGCCTCAGGCAGGTGCCTGTTGGGGCAGTGGGAGCAGCTGTGTGGCTTCCTAATGCAAAAAAAAAGAGGATTTTGCATCCGCATTTCTGCCAGGGTGGTTTTGTGGCTCCTGACCCTGCTTGGAGTTCAGTGATGTTCCTGCAGCCATGCTAAACTGCAGGGCTGTGATGGTGCTTTGAAAAACAAGACAAAACATCAGAACTCCTGCAAGAACTGAGACAAGAAAAAAAAACATTTTGTTTTGGGGGGGAAAAACAAAAAACCTTCTGAACACAGCAATTTCCCAATATAGCCTGCTAATTGCTCTGGGTGGTACCGTTGCTAGGATGTGCATTTCCGACGTGACTTTTTAATTCTCCTTTGCTCTGTCTGTGGCCAGGTGATCATAAACAGCACCATCACCCCCAACATGACCTTCACCAAAACGTCGCAGAAGTTCGGGCAGTGGGCAGACAGCAGAGCCAACACCGTGTTCGGGCTGGGCTTCCCCTCGGAGCAGCAGCTGACCAAGGTAACGGGGCTCACGGCGTGGCTGCAGAGGCTCCCCTGCTCCTTGTTAGTGCAGGCTGGCACATCTCCCGGGTGCTCCTGCTGGTGCTCTTCAGCAGGGCAAGGCGCTCCTCTGCCGGCGTTGCCCGCTGCCTGTGGGTGGCACTGAGTGGTGCTGGGGGCAGGGGTGAGGAGCCAGGGAGGGCTCATGTCCAGCTTGCTGGCCAAGCTGCCTCTGCATTGACACCAGACCCCTCACCATGGGTTTGGTATTAATGAAACACTTCCCTGGAGCAGGGACTGGGTGCGTGAACAGGCTTGTGAAGGCTGGAGCAGCCTCTTGTTCTGAATAACCAGCACCTGCAAATACTCCTCTGTCACTGGAGCAGTGGTCTTGACAAGTGCTTATCAAGCAGCTGAGGTGATTGTTTGTTCATGTAGTACAAAGCCTGTTCATAGAAAGCCCTACTTATCTAATGCATACCTGACTCCTGAAGCGTTGGCTGCCTGGCACTGGGCCTCATCAGCGACCTCAGCACGGTGTCCTTGGGCATGCCACAGCCTCTCACGTTGCTGTCCTCTCCTGTGCTTTAATAAGGAAAGGATCAGGAGAACAAGGTGTTTCTTGGTCTGCCCAAAGCAGCAAAGGCAGAGCACTGCACTGGAGGACTTCCCTATCAAGCGAGTTGTTACAGGAATTTATTTTAGTCTGTCTCACTAACTTTTCACAATTTCTAGAGAATTGCATTTTTGCAAGTGTTTCTTAAAGGGAAAAGGTATTTTACCTTTCACGTGTTAAATTATTTTTGGACTTGGGATGCCCATAAAAGTGCCATGGCATTAACCTGTTCTTCAGGGGTGATAAAGGCATGATGTGCAAAGCTTGTTTAAAAACAACTTGCTGGAGATGGGTATGTTTTAGGATGCTTACTCAAGTGTACAGGACTGCTCATTCCACCTATGCATATTCTTCACTCCTGGGGCAAAGAGGTGTTCACAGTAGCTGATAAGTTGTGTGGGAATAGGGGAGGATTAAAATGGACCAGGGGGAATAATTTGTTTTGAGTAGCAGGTAAACATGATACAATGCAACCTTTGGACACTGACTGAGAGAATTTGCACCTCTGGGTAGTGATTTTTAATCCTGGAGTACTGAAGTTACACCTCTGCAACGTGGCCACGTGGAGCAGGTGGTGCTGAGTCTGGCTCTGCAGAAGAGAGGCAAATAACATAAGGAGGCACTGGGCACACTGTAGTGAGGCAGGAGGTGCATTTGGGGGACCTTGCACCCTAATCAGAGAAATTTTACCGTGTTCTGCAAACCTGTTCAAACACATCCTGAGGAGAAATGCATTGCTGGAATCAGAAAGCAGCTTGTCAAGTGTGCACGTGGCCAGGCTAGAGCCAGGCTGAGTAACATCTCGTGTGGGCACAGGGGCACCAGCACCAGCTGTGTTTCTTTCCAGGTCATTTTGCACATTCGTTTGCGCTGCATGATCTGCTGCAGAGCCCACTGCCCAAGATACAACCTTCTACTTGCATGAAAGGCTTTCCAAATCAGCAGAAAGACTTTTTCCGGTCAGAATTTTGAGAGGGAGTTTAAGGGGAGCACTTCTGAAAATAGCTTGAGATGATCTTTTAAAGAAGAAAAAACCCCCAAACTCTTGACAGTTCGTCATCTAGCTGAAAAATGTAAGAAAATCTGGTTTATTACCACCCTGCAAAGCAATGGGACAAAGATACTCCTTTATTGTCTGTGCTTCTCAGTTTAATTATTGAGCCATTAGTAAGAAAGATCAGAGTTGAGAGTGAGATTACAGCTATATAAGTGTATTGGGAATAGTAAAATCAAGTTTCATTTTATATTAATATCATTATACTCTTATAAAAGATATAAATTAAAGCTTGCCTATTTTACGGGAAATAATTGAAGTGCTTAGTCAGGAATTGGAAGGACACACTAAAACTCCACTAAACCAGAGATCAATAGCCCTGGCTTAAAATAAATATAAATAAATAAAGCTGAAAAATGTCTGCTGAAGACAACGGATAATAATGAGGCAGAAGAAGAGGTTAGCATGCCTAAAAATGCCTGCATTTTTAAGTATATTGCTCGGCCTAATAAAAGATGTTGCCTCATTCTAATGCCTTGCTTCTCTTGAGATACTTAAAGCATTAATCCATACCTATAGGGAAAAGCAGTTCAAATTAAACATGAGCCATTAATGAAAACTGCATTCCGTGACCCAGTAACCTAATTACCATTCCCATTGATTGGGAGAATCCCAGGGCTTAGAGCTGCTGTCCTGCTCAGGGTCCTTTTCCCCTTCTGCAGGACTCGCTGACCCCTCCTTGCCCCCGTGTGCCCCAGAAGGGTCTCGGGGCGTTGTGCAGGCATCGCTGCAGCCAAACTGGGACAGGAATCCCCGGGAGCTGGCAGCGTGGGTGGGTGTGCAGGGGCAGGGCTGGTGCTGCATTTTGCTCACGAAGTGGTTAAGGAAGATCCCTGCTGTCGCTGAGGGTGCTTTGAGGCAGCCGCGCTGTGTGAGGAGCTGCAGGTAGTCAAGGGCATAGGGACAAAGATTTATACGGGTGAGAAACCCAGTAAAGCCAGACTTTGCACATCATAAAGCAGCTGCCTCTGGGCCCTGGGAAGCACTGGGCTTCATTTCTCTGCACCCTTGCACGTTATGTGAGTGCGCCAGTCGCTGCATTGCAGGGCAGCAAGCTCGGGGCAGAGCCTGCCCCTGCCCACAGCACAGCCCCTGGTCCAGCTGGCACCAGAGCTGGGCACACCCTGGCTGGGGCAGAGCTAATAACTGGCCACTTCCCGGGGTAAATAGTCTTGTTGGGTGCCCATGTGCCCCGTGCTGAGGGCTCATCCTGGGAGGAGCACGGGCAAAGCACGTGTGTGCTGTGGGTCACGGCACAGCCGTGCTCCCCCGGTGCCATCACGTCACCCAGACTGCTGCAAACCCAGAGGGAGATGAAATATTTATGAGCCTGCTTTGGGTGGGAGCAGCTGTTTCATCCCATACTGGCACAATTTGTCAGTAGGAGACATAAAACATAATGGCAGACCAGGAGCTTAAAATTTATGCGTACAGAATCGTGCTTTTTAATGTACAAAATGCTAAGGAGGTCTATTTGAATATATATATATTTCTCCTGGTGAGAAACTGACTGCGGATTTGAACAGCCTTTAAATAATTTGTGAAATGCACAGCAGCATCCTCGAGTCCCCATTAAATTTCGCTGGCCAAGACTCCTAATCAAGCAGTGCTCATGGGCTGCAGCTGCCTGACCAAAAGGCTTCACAAGTGTTTGGAGCAGCAAATCTCCGTGTTGCAGCTTAGTCACACAGCTTCCTGGGGCCTGGGAAGACATGTCCTATAATCCATGGTGGACTTTTGGGGTGGTATTCAGTTGGCATCTCTCCTGCTCGAGTCTTTTTATTTACTTTTAATTTTTTTTTTGCCGATTTTGGGGAACTTTGCCAGAGGGCAAGCACGGAGGTAAAGAGAAGAAACATTAGGAATTTTTTAAATGGCTTTTGGGCGTTTAGATTTTCATTGCCCCTTGAGACCACACGTAACCAAGTTTTCATTTACTGAACAGAAGATTGTTGCACTTTTTCATTAGGAATCTGACATTCAGAAAGCACTCCCTTTTGTTGGAATGGTTTGATGGCTCAAAGTCAACTTAGACCTTGGAGGAGAGGCATGATTTTGTGGCACTCATTATTTGTGAGTTATTTGTGTTTAGAGCAGAAGCAGTTGGCTACTCAAGAGAAATCAGCTCTGGTTTCTCGCAGTGCTTTGGCCCTGTGGCTGTGCCAGCCTCTGAGACAGCTGTGGGTGGCTGCAGAACCTCCTGCTCTGCTGCTGTGCAGTGGGTGTTGCAGTGCTGCTGTGCAGTGGGTGTTGCAGCGCTGCTGTGCAATGGGTGTTGCGGTGCTGCTGTGCAGTGGGTGTAGCAGTGCTGCTGTGCAATGGGTGTTGCGGCGCTGCTGTGCAGTGGGTGTTGCGGCGCTGCTGTTCAGTGGGTGTTGCTGTGCAGTGGGTGTTGCAGCGCTGCTGTGCAGTGGGTGTTGCAGTGCTGCAGAGCTGGGGCTGGCGCTGCCCCGCTCGGAGCAGCAATCGCTGTGTAAATGCAGATGTGTTTAACACACGTGCTGGTGAGCTGGGGACAGGACTGAAATCTGTTACGCAATGAGGTCGTTATTGGGTCAGTATTGAAGATTAGCGTTGCTCAATCATATGCGATTTTTTTATTATGGAAATGTGGGAAAACAGCCTTTTCTTCCCAGCTCAAATAATTTTTCACAGCAGTCTCCTGTGTGCTTTAGGAAGATAGCTGCAAAATAAAATTTGATAGATCACTTCCAATTCTTTCTTGTCTGTTCATATTTCGTATCGTCCGCGAAGAACCCTCATAAATTTTTCATACATAAGATGAAGAGATTTATTGTAAAAGAGAAAGATTTATTATAAAAGACAGACTCAAGACACCCTCCGCAAGAAACACGACCGTAGAACTTACTGTAGATCCAATATTTTAGAAATAATCAGCTGGTTGTAGCTGCCCTGTCACAGCAGGAGAGATGCTTTGTGCAAAGTTGGAGTTAAATCACTAAAGGCACAAACGTAATGTGGTTGTTGCTAACGATCTGTGGAGTGCCACGGAGGTAATCAAGTCATTTGTGCGTGTAGTGACTGCAGTGCCATCCGATGGCAGCCGCTGCCATCCAAGGGCACGCGTCGCATGTGCAATGTCAGCTGTTGCAGAGGGAGCAGCTGCATCCCAGAGCTCCATCCTCCCTCACCAGGATCCTGGGGTACACCCAGAGTGTCACTCACCTCTTGGAATGTGCTCGTCCGTGGGATTCAGCCGTGATGCGTGTGTGTGTGTGTCTGTGGAAATTGCCATCTGTGTTACACAAAACACAGGTGCCTCCACAGGTAAATCCAGATTTCTTTCAGACCAAATGGAGAAGATTTGTTTAATCGCTCTCCACAGTCCCAGCATTTTACTGAGAGGGCACATGCTAAATGCCTGCTGTAAATCTGAAGTTAGAAGGCGAGATTACGAAATGAATAATGATTGTTCCTATTCTTCCACTGTAAAATTGGATGGGATTTTTCATGCTTTCACTTAGAGTTTTTCGTAAGTGTTCTGAATTATCCAAGGGTATAATGGCAATCCTTTTGTTCACAAACTGTGCAATAAATGCATCTGTTTATATTTTTACTTTTAAAATGTCTTGCCTTTTTAGCGTTTCAAGTTTTTCAAATCACAGGCAGGCAAGACCAAGCAGTTTTAGCTGAAAGATAAACTTACCTATTCTTATCGTGGCTACATCTTAATTTTAAAAATAAATTATGTATTATACCTCTTCCTCCCTCTTTGGAATCCTCCTTTTAAAATTTTAAACACTATTTAAAGGGTTTGAAGCCCTGCAGCCCTGGCTGGCTCTGGTAATACTTATGTTTCAAAAATGCCAGGCTGGCTTTGGAGCAGGTGTCCTACAGCAGCTCGTAGAGCTTGGGATTGTTACCTTCCACCTTTATATTTCCTTCCCCTCACCTCCCCCAGTTTGATACATCCCTCTTACAGGAAGCATTCAAGCCTTTATCTGAAGTCTTCTACCTTTATTTTTGAAAGTAGTGATAAAATTAGACCAGAGAAGCTATGTTTTCATATGACTCCATCATACATTCAGATCCTCCTTCTTCTCCTTTTTCCTGTGTCTTGATAATCCCTTGCTTACCTCCTGCAGATTAATTTATTTGCATTCTTTAATTGAATTCACTTGCTCTTAGGAGTAGAAGACACTGATAATATTTTTATCCAAACATGTGTCTTTAATACTTTTGCCTTTCATACACTGTCAACACCAAGTGAAAAAGAGAAGGTGTAGGAAATAAACAGACCCAGATCTAACGAGGAGACACCAACATGAGGTGTTCCTTTTCCTCCATGGGTTTTTGCTGTGTTTGGTCAGAGTTATAGAGATGTCCCTCTTTTAGAAAAACCCCCGTTTCTTTTGGAAGAACCATCCTGCCAAAGAATTAAAATGTTTTTTCTTGCCAGAATTTTGAAATTAATAAAATTAGTCATTCACTTTTGGAGATCTAGACCATATAAAGATAGCAATCTTAATGGTTCAATAGATGATAAATCATATTAACAGGTATCTTTCATGGCTTTTTCTAGTTTGCAGAGAAGTTCCAAGAAGTAAAAGAAGCTGCCAAACTTGCAAGAGACAGATCTCAAGAGAAAATTGAGACCTCAAGCAATCATTCACAGGTTTGTAATTTAGCTTTAATACCTGTACACATACAGGATAAATAATTTAAAGTTAAATTTTCAAACGGACTCTGCCAGCTTCTGGCAGCCAGCTTCAAGTATATAAAACTGAGATTGCTGAAGTTAATTGTCAGCTGCTGGACACTAGCATTGTCAGAGGAATATTTTTCATCCCTCCATGCGCTTTACTTTCATTTAAATCTAATTTTTTTTCAGCAGTCCTTGAGCTGTTATCACTTTTTTAATAACAGGGAAAGCTGTGCATCCTTTGATTTGTACTGTTAAACGTGGTTTGAGTCGCTGGGAAGGAAGTCAGCATAGTGCTTCAGCAGACAGTAAACGAGATTTGTCGATCCCCTTCTTTTTGTCACCTGTCCACCCCACTCCTGTGGGCGTTTCTTGTGCCAGTGGAGAGCCTGACTTTGTGTCCAGCATTCCCTTGCTGAGGGGTGACCAGTGGGAAGCTGTGGTGTGGGAACGGGGGCAGTGCTTTGGGGGGGTTGGAGGAAGCTCGTGTTGAGTATTGGCACAGTGCACTCCCCTGGGCAGCACCTTGCACCACCGAGTGTCCGGGGACAGCTGGGTGTCCTGCAGGCTGGAGAAACTGGGTGTTGTCCCAGTCTCTCTGCGTGGCTGGCTGTGTTCTCGTGTGCACTGCTTTAGCTACGAGTGAGGCGTGTTCAGCAGGTGTTCCTGGCCTGGGCTAACGTGTGGAGGAAAGTTAGGGAGATTTTTGGTGAGAGAGGAATTCAGATGAATGGTCAGAAACAGCTGCTGAATGGTTCTAGTCTTGCAACCACCCCCGTTTGTGGGGCCCACAAATATCGATGTGAGTGGCTGAGTTTGGATACTTGTTTTGCAAAGACTTTGGTCGTGGTCTTTGTAGTTCACTTTGTTTGCTCCCTGTTGGTGGTCAGCACCAAGCAGCGTGTGAATAGTATCTCTTTGGAGGAGCAGTATTATTTTTGTTTGTTTGTTTGTTTGTGCTGTGTGTGTTGTATTGTTTCATTATCTTAAAAAAAAAACAACCAAACAGCCTTTAGAAAGCACAAGCCTTGTCAGGGAAAAAGCTTTTGAAGACTTTTTGAACACTTTAAACTTCCATTTGTGTATCACTGTAATTTTTTCGTTCTCTTTAAACAGACCAGCTTTGCAGCCAAGATGAAAAGGGTATGTGTGTGTTACCACTGCTCTGCCAGGAGAGCCGAGGTCTCAGCCAAGTGGTGTGGGATCAAGATTACAAAGAAATTGGTGTTGTGGTCTTGCAGGAGATGCAGGAGACACCCAGTGTTGGTTTGTGTGTTGTGCTGCAGGAGTCTGGACGTGAAACACCATCTTCCACTCGAGCCTCAAGTGTGAATGGCACAGACGACGAGAAGGCATCACACGGTGGCCCTGCTGAGGCACATCTCAAATCTGAGAATGATAAATTAAAAATTGCTCTAGCCCAAAGGTGAAGTTCCTGTAGAACCTAAATTGCGTTGGAAACGTGTGCTTTAATTATCTGATGGGTAATGATACTAACAGAAATTATTCGAATTGTAATTAATTTAAAATGGTGCAGCAGAATGGAGGAATGAGGAGATTTTAGCAAGAATTCCTGGTATCCAGTTGAGAGATATTTACCATTTTGTTTATTCCTGGTGTAGTTTGTGAAGAAATCAGCTCTCTTTTATTCTGCTGATGGGCAACTACTGTAACCATCTTCTTTCATGAAGTTTTAGAACTACAGAAATAACATTAAAGCCATAGGGGAGCAATTGCTGCTGATAACATGTGAAGCCAATCTTTCTTCCTCTTTGAGTTTGCTACACTTACTTTGATGAAAATAGATATGGATATTTAAAATTATGAAAGGGAATGAACTCAACCATAAAAAGTTGAAGTGAGAAATATAATTTCATCAGACTGCTTGGAAGTCTTAGGGGATATTTCTAAATTGTGGACAGAGCCCCTTGAAATCACATTTTTTGCTATTTGCTTTGATAAATAATTTGAAAATGCTGAGAAGAGGAATTTGCAGCTGTAGTGAAAATACAGGCGTTGCAATATGCAAAGTTACAACATGAAAATAGAATAGTTCTCTGTTGGGATCTTGCCTTGTCTGCCTCTTGCATGTGAATGTGTATCTCTGAATGGAAAGAAAATCTAACAAGACCAAGCTACTCTTAAAAAGGTATTTAGAAAACAAAGCATCACTGCAAGCAGCGTTATCCAGCGAGCGATTCCAAGGCTGCATAAATTATGTCTGAAGTTCAACATCTCTCTTTATTGACATTTCAATAGCTCAACCTGTTTCAGACCATAGTGCTAGCTCATTCCTCTTGCTGAAGACACCTCCACAGGCAGGCAGCAAGCAGCACACAGGGAGTTTCAGAGCCTTCCTCCCGTTCACCCTCTAATCTTGTGCTCTGCGCTGCAGCTCGAAGCTTTGGGGAATGAGTAGTTTAATTCTGCAGCATTATGTAACACTTTTATAGTTAAGACTCAGCATTAAAACAAATTCAAATATAGATCGTGTCAACCCCCTGAAATCTTCCACTGGGAATTGCTGTGCCATCTGCAGATGTGCAGAGTGGGTTTGTTGCAGGGGTGCCAGGTGTCCAGCCCCAGGTGCTGCAGCCGCACGGCTCGGGAGGTGACAGGGACCCCGCACCGCCAGGGTGGGACCCTGTGTGCAGATGGGCAGCTGGACCCTACAGCCTGCTCCGGCAGCAGGGCTTTTGTCCCAGACCCAGGCCACTGCTGCTGGAGCTAAACGATCCCTTTGTTTTGACAGAGACAGTCAAATTCAGGCTTTTGTTCTCCGTAGGCATGTAATGGCTGAAGGCAGTTACACCATCTGAGCGCTCGCCGTCTTTCTGCAACAAATCGCTGGTGAACGCGCCGCGGTGGGGGAGTTGGCAGGCAGGTGAAGAAGGACGAGCAGCAGGGATACAAGGTGAAACCACCTCACGGTGTCCTGTTTTTCTCAGCTCGTCCAACGTGAAGAAGTGGGAGACGGAGCTGCAGTCGCTGCGGGAGAGCAACGCGCGGCTGTCCACGGCCCTGCAGGAGTCGGCGGCCAGCATCGAGCACTGGAAGAAGCAGTTCTCGGCCTGCAAGGAGGAGAACGACCAGCTGAGGGGCAAGGTAGCAGAACATGCCCACAGGAGAGCTGCTCCCACCATTGCTCTTTCTTTCGGGTCTCTGCAGCTTTCTCACCGTGTGTGTTGGGAGATGGGTTTGGCCTTGGGAAGGGAGGTGGATGGGGAGTTCAGGCAGCTGCTCCCCTCTGCACGTGGTGGGCAGGGAGGGGATCAGAGGAGCTGCCACATCGTGTGAGGTTCCCTGCCTCAGGATTTGGGAGGCTTGGAGTCAGCGGGGCTTGCTGGCTGGGGTGAGAAACCAGAAAGGTTCTAAAAGTGAGGCTACTGTTGCCCTTTCAAAGCGCACTTAAACACTGCCAGATATGGATGAGCAGAGGGAGTGGCCATGGCCTGGTTACCCACAGGAATCCAGCCTGGGAACCACTCAGTAGTAGAGGCAAATCCCAACAGCGTGCAGGGGAATGAGTTATTTCCTCAGCACTGTGGGCTGTGAGCACTAACACCTGGCACATCTCATCCCGAAACCTGCCAACAGGCATCGTGAAAAGCCTTTTCCCCTTCCTTGCTGAGCACATTTCTCAGCTGTGTAAGATGCAGGGTTAGCAAGGGCTGCAGCAGGGAACAACTCAGAAGTTTTAATTTGTGAAGTCTCAGTTTAGAGTAGTCATCAGTGCTGTCTCTCAGATAATTCTGTGCTACCTGCAACAGCCCCATGTGGGGCTGGCGCCAGCCTGTGGGCACAGGGCGTCCTGGGCACGGGGGATCCTTCTTTCCATGAGCACTGCTTTTGCAGGGATAATGTAACCCTGTTCATCCTAAATGGTTTTGGAAAAGCTGGATTCTTTTCCTGCTTGCTTAGATGGATCACTGGGACATTTGAAGTAGAGGTCAGATTGTATCAGTCTGGTGAGGATGTTTTTTTGTTTAGTGTTTGCTTTTGAATGGGGAAGGAATTTCATGGCTTTTTGTGTGTCAGTGGGCTGCAAGGAGTATTTCGGCATTGGCGGTGGTTTGGTTTGTCTGTTGGCACTGAAAATCCTTGTGGAACAACCTTTGTTCTGAGGCAGATACTGCCTGTTTATTAACTTGTGTTTTATGGGTGCACAGTGGTAACGAGAGATCAAACCAGAGCTGTATTAACTGATGTTACATTAACAAATTAATATTGGTTGTTACACGGTTTGGGTTCCTATGTCCAGTCTCTTGTGGATAGGGGAGAAGTGAGAGACTGGAACAGTATTTTACAGGAAAATACTGTAATTTGAAGGGTAGTTATTCCCTTTCCTGTACTGTTGCAGAGACAAGTTGTTCTCATCAACGCATGCCCCTTCGCAGCAGCGGTAGTGGAGATGAAGAGATTATTAAAACACCACCTTGCTGCAGCTTCAAAGTCACCATGCTGGTGGCCAGCCAGACTGTGCAGCAGTGCTGTCTGTATAATGTGCTGTGTTTCCCTGTACGGGGAGGTTTTCTGAGGTTTTCCCCCAAGTAGGTTCCTTGCTCGGTGCTCACACTGCACCACTGCAGCGCCCTGGGAAGTTCCCTCTCCTTTATTAACTGGGTCAGAATTTTTTGCATATTGCTCTACCTTCAAATGAGGGAAGTTGTAATCCCAAAGCAACACGAAGCTGAGAATTGAAGTACATACTTTAATGAGCTGGCCCATCGGCCTGTGGGAAGTGCATCTCCTGGGAGCTGAGTCCAGAGCTGGCAGCAGGAGGTGTGGAGAGAACAAAGCAGCAGATGTTGCTCTGAACTGGTTCTCTCTCCCAAGTTTTGATGTTGTGTCCCTCACACACCAGCTAGAATAATAAGCAGCCCCCGAGGGATTTCTTCTCCTTGTTGTGTTAAGAAAACCCATTCCTTGTAGTCTTGTGTTGGCTTCATAGGAGGGAAGCGCAGATTTTATCCCCAGTTCCACTTATTTTAGCAGCTCAGTGTTTTGTGCCTTCCTGAGTGCTTATAAGAGAGACTGTAAGAAAGCATAAATACAGACCCAAGGCTTCCTGGTGGATGTGTAAATTGGCTCTTTTGAATGAAAGGAGCAATAATTTGGTTGCAGTGAATCAAGTGCTATGATTTAGGACACAGATCCCATGTCCATTTCATCAGCTGTGTTCTGCCCCAGATTTTCAGAAATTTGAAAAATTTCACCTAATATCTGACATTTCTTAAAGATTGAAGAACTAGAGGAGCAGTGCAATGAAATAAACAAAGAGAAGGAAAGAAATGCACAGTTGAGTAGACGTCTCCAGGAACTGGAAACAGAACTTCAGGACAAAGAGCTGGTGAGTGCCCTGAACACGGACATGGCATTTTCATGTTTGAGTGGGACTGTCTGCTTCTCTCTTGGGATGTAGGTTTATGGAGTGGCTCACCTACCAGCAGAAGCAGCCCGGGATGTTGCCTCTTTCTAGGTTTTCCACGTACAGTCCCTTGTTTAGCAATGCTTCTCCACCCAAGTTTGACGATGTGCTGTGTGCTGTGACTGCACACTGTAATGTGGCAGGGGTTAATGAACAATACTTCTGTGTACACAACAACCTTGTAGAAGAGCCAGAGTGGTGAAACTTGGTGCCCAGTGCCAGACAGATGTGCGCTGAGAACAGATCCATTTGACACTCCCCATGCCAGAAATTCCCATAGACATCAGGGCCGTCATTAAAAAGACATAATTTGCAAACTAATTTGGCATTTGTTTGTGAAACAAGTCCTGTTTCTTTTTCTGGATGGCTCATATTGAGCAGCTTTGCTGGTTTATGGTCTCCCTCTGATCTTAGGACTAATGCCAAGAGTGAGAAATTCAGATTCATCTAGAGTACCCCAGTTTGTCATTTTTGACATTACAGGGTGTTAATTTTTCTAAGGAGGACAATGGCTTGGAACCCCTGAACAGTGGGGAAAATAATGGGGAGCTGTTTTCTCTCCGTTGTCACAGTGACCAAATGCTCTTTGCTGGCTGCAGAGAAAAAGCAGTGCAGTAAAGTTTGCCATGTGCCATTACAGCATCTCTGCTGGTGCTCTTAAAAGCAGAGCTGTTAAGGGGTTTTATGGTGGCTCAAGGAAATAGTTTAGGGAGATGGATTTTGATGCACCGTCGTAAATACAATGTTTTTCAGCCCTGTATTTCAAAGGAAAATGTGATGCTGACTTCCCAGCCTGTCTGTGGCAATAGTGTACATAACAACCCTTATTCTCTCCTAGCATTCTCCTCAAGATTCACATTCTTACTGTACCAAATGAACCAGAAAATTGACTCACTTGTGAATATTACGTGCCTGTCTTGCATTTACACTGGAAATACACTAACTTGTTTTAAAAATTCATGCTCACATTAGCAGGTTCTTGATTAGCTCTAAACTACCCATAAGTAATCTTTCATGGTCCGGAATCCAAACCCACGTGGAGTCTGCTCATGGCATGGCCATGTAAGAGAAGCTGCTGATAACCCTCCTGGTGTAGGAGATGCTTTGGTTCCTCCTCCAAGTCCATGTGTCTCTGATTTCGGGACCAGGATCTTGTGTGGAACAGTGTCAAACGCTTTGCACAAGCCCAGGTAGTCCGGGGATAAACCCCTGCTTTCTCTGGAGCTCATCACCCACAGGGGCAGTTTCTGGAGGAGGATCTTGCACTTTTTTTTTTCAAGTCAAGTTGTCCTAATTTCCAACAGAGACATGGATTCCTACAGCTGCTCTTTCCACTAACTCCCTTCATCATCAAGTCTGCTCAGTTTGGGTAGTGAGGCCAGAACTGAAGGCAGGTTTTGGGGGAGGGGGTAGGTGGTGGTTCTCAGAGCTGTACCACGGAGGACAGCCCATTACACCTGTGTTCTGTAGTGATGTCTCTGTATGTGCAGCTGGCAATGCCACTGGCCTTCCTTTTTTGCTGTCATACATCATTGAAATTGTCTAATTTGCTCTTTGCTACCATCTATAAATTGCTTGTAGCATTACAGCCCTTCAGATCTCTCTGTTGTTTAATGTATCTTTTGCATAGGTATGTGGTTTAGGTTAAGATTCTATTAATGCAGTTCATGGAACTCATGCTGGAGATTGGATTACATTGCCTGTTCTAGAAATGCAAAGTAAAAAATTTAGTGAAAAGATGTATTCTTGTAGAAAATTAGCAATTTTGGAGTGCAGGCAGGTTGTTTTGATTATTTTCCATCCCAATACTGTGCAGAATACAATAAAATATGCAAAGCCTTTTCATCTTTTCAGATTTTCATTATGTTTTAAATTGAACCTTGCACTAATATTTTTTCTTTTGTGTTTTCAAAGGAACTGGAAGAGCTCCGAAAGCAGGGTGAAATTATACCAGAGCTAATGTCAGAATGTGAATCTGTATCTGAACAATTACAGGTACAGTTTAGCAGTGAAATTTGTTTCAAAATAGTTGGTACCTTTCCTTTTTTTTCCCCGGTGGCTGTATGCATTTCTCTGTTCAGACTTCAGTGTTTCAAGGCAAAAGAGCTCCAGTTTGTCGAAACAAAAAATGCTAAGCACCTGCAAAATGCACAGTGCCATTCCCAGCACAGGAGGGGTTAAATAGCTCCACTGCAGAAACTGGTTTGCCTGGGATCAAGTAGCATCCATCCCCAGCCGTTCCAGGCTGTCCTGTATCCTGTGTTTCTGCTGCTCTGGGCTCGTGGAGCTGCACCACAGCCACGTGTGTGGAGCAGCTCCCCAAGAGCTGGGGCTGATTGCTGCAGTGGCACCAGGGCAGGCTTTTGGGAAAGAAGCAGGTGGGCGTAGCTGCTCACCCCCAGGGGTAAGAGTCCACCTGAGCCTGTGGTGTGTGCTGTGTCATCCCTTCCCAGCAGCGCTGGCACTGCCCCTGGGAGGTGCTCGGGAGCCCTGCCCCAGCCAGCAGCTTTGGGCCTTGGGCATCGCCTCCTCGAGCCGGGTCTCGTGGGAATGCAATGAATCAAGACACGAAAAGAGAACAAAAATGAGCAGTCTCATCAATGAAGTCAAATCCAATCAATAAATAAGCCATCAGGCAAAGTAGAACTTATAAAAAAATACCAATAAATCCCCAAGTGCTGAATAAAGCAGTTTCATTCCTCAGATGGTATTTTCTAAGTTTGTTTCCCAAGGTTAAACCACCGTAGATAATTCTGTACAGAATGATGGCGCGGGGTCTAATTCTGCAGCTGTGGCAATGACAGAAATGTATGCACAGTGCACGATTTAAATCCAGCCGAATTTGAGGATATCAACCAAATGACAAAGTCTGATGCAAAGCATCTTTTCCAGTTAATCTGTGTCCTTTCCTGCGTGGGCTTTTAATCAGACAAGCTCGTGTCAGTTGCTCTCAGAGGTGCTTGTGTTAATCAGTTTACAGAAGTTCAAGCAAACTCTCACAGCCCAGCTGCCATTTGTTGCTTTAATCTGTGAAATGCTGCTCATCCTTCTTCTCTATGATTCATCTCATTGTCTCTTTTGTCTTTAAGGCTGCTGAGAAAAAGAATAAAGATCTTGAAGAGAAAGTCAGAACGCTAAGGACAGAAGTGGAAGAGAGCAAACATAGGCAGACCAACCTTAAAACTGAATTAAAGAATTTTTTAGATGTACTAGACGGGAAGATAGATGAATTACATGATTTCCGACAAGGACTGTCTAAACTTGGGGTTGACAATTAGATGGCAATAGATCTTTTTTGTAATCTAGGGTCTGGATGTTTGATGTTTTGTTGATCCCAAACGTGTGTTTTACAAAATATAACTAGAATGTTCCACTTGTTTGCATTGGTTTTGTACATAGAGGCTGAAAATTTGCTGTGGGGTTTTTTTTGGTGGGTTTCTTTTTTTGTTTGTTTGTTTATTTACCAAACTAATTGTGCTGCTCACTGAATTCTGTTGAGGTTAGAAACTTTCTATATTGCTGCTCTGGCTTGGTGGGGTTGGGAACAGGTAGAGGGTTCTGTCTCAGGAATCTGGAACTAGATCTACCTTAAAATGAATATGCAGTTAGTTGTTGCAGGGAAATTTATATCTTTCTTAAGGGCTGTTGCAACCATAGAAACAGAAAAGAAGTGTTTTTCTTGTCTGGACTATCAGCACTCTTAGCAGCATTGACTTTATTCCTTGGTGGAGCAGAGAGATGAGCTGGAGCCCCTGCAGTTTGTAAAATGTGCCTGTGATGAGCTGCAGTCAGGAGAACCACTTCCCACAGACACCAGAATCTTTAGGGACCATGTCAATCAGGCCTGATTCACCAAAAAAAAAAGCGGTGGATCTCAGATAACCTCTGATAGAGGCTGCATGTGCTTGCCTGGACCCATACAGCACAAAGTCAGCAGAGCAGAAATGAGTTTCAGCTCTTGAAATCGTGTCTTACCCAGTCAGTGAGGGCAGCTTCTCTTGCCTAGCAGCATCACCTCTCTCTGGCCTTCAGTTTTGAACCCATATAGTTCCACCATTACGTGCATCTCTGAAAAATGCCCTCCTGAGTCCGGGGACCAGGCATTTATTTTTAAAAGTGGTATGTTGCTGGTTTGTACAGGACTCATGCCCCTCTGCGTGCAGCTTGATTGTTGTTGATGAACTTCTGCAGCAGTGAGGAAGCAGGCACTGATCTGAAAAGCATCATAAGGTTGCTGGAAGATGTTGTCAGAAGCAGATTTCTGCCCAGGAGGCTGGCAGGGCGATGGCCACAGGAAATCAAAGTCCATCCCTATGATTTCTGTGTTCTCTGGCAGTAGGGTAGGAATCAGTGACCAGGTTAGATTGCACAGAAAAACCCCTTCAACCTGAGAGGCAGAAATGCTCTTTTATTCTTGAACTGATTATTCAGCAGCTCTAAGAGTGTTTTGAGAAATGCAAGGTCATACCCTGGCCTTCAGTGAGAAGGAAGTTCAGTTCATCACAGACAGGGGTGTATAAAGGGCCAGGGAGGAGAATCCAGCCCAAGCTTTGCTCTTTCCCTTAGGACTTCCTTCAGCTTCTTTCTCTTCTTTCTCCATAACCTGTTTTGAGAGTGTTTACACGGGATCTTAATTAATTCAGGAAGGTACTTTTGTGTTCGTGACATTGTTATTTGCTTGGTTCAGATGACAGCACCGTGTTGGTGCTTTCCAGCAGTGACTGATATAAAATGGCCATGCTTTTCTTGGAATTTCGGGGCTTTTTTCTTTTTTCGGCACGTCTTGATTATTAAAGTGACCTTTAAAAGAAAGGTGGGTTGCAGATGAAACATGCATTGAGTACTTATTGCAGATAAATATATAATCCCCATGGTGGAGATGGGATCTGTCTGCAATTGTCCCTAGAATTTTCATTTCATCTGTTACTGTTACATTATTTCATTGCCTGTTTTTTAGAATGGACTTTGAGTATTTTTGCTTTTACTCCTTTGAAACAATGGATGTAAAGCTAGGACCTTTCATAACCATTATGACCATTTAAGTCTCTTTTTAAAAAATGGTTGTAGGCTGTTGATATTTAAAAATAAAAATAAAAATCAGGTACATAGCATGTAGGCGTGTGAAAATTAGACTTTGCCAGCATGGAAGATTCAACAGTTGCATAATGTGGGGTTAGATCAGACTTCTCAAAATTGAAAATGACGTCAGAAACTGTGTGGTTGTGCACAAGTAGTCTCCATTTTTAGTCTTTTTATTTGATAGAAAGTCAGATATACACCATAATTTAGCAGGCAGCTCATCCTGCTTCTCCTCCCATGCTGCTTTTTGGTCCCTGCATCAGCTGGGAACCACAGGATAACACAATTAAGAGCTGCAAGCAGTACTGGCAGTCAGGGCCCTACTCCTCACAGTGGTTCATTGCTTTTGCACCAAGGACCCTGCTCTATCTTCTTTTTCCTCTTGAGTAATCTTAGGGCTTCTCTCTTTGTTTTCACATAAATTATGTTTTTAACATGATGCTGGGTAAAAGGATGCAAAAGGCTCTGTGGAAAAACTGTGTTATTGGGGTTAATCCAGATACTTGTTTTCCACATTAGTCAGGTCTAGCTCAGATCCAGTTCATTAGGAATGTATTAGGCCACTCTTAAATTGCAAGGGAAGTGTTTCCATGGGATTGCATCGATAAAACAGATGGAGTTTGATGCTGGCACATTAAGCCAGTGCATAGCACTGACACAGGCAGTTATTTCTGGGTGCTCAGTGCCCACCAGAGGAACAGTGGAGTGTCCTTAAAGAAATCCCTGCCCTGTCTCTTCTATCTTGCCCCAGATGTGTGTGTCACATATCTGCTGTTGCTCTGATATTAGGGGTGCCTGTACACAGCTTTGTGCTGTGGGAATCTCCATCCTTCAAGCATCCAAGGGCTTTTTATAATTCCCTCCTTTCCTTTTCCTTCCCGACAGCAGTAAGTTGAGAGCTTCTACGTATAATCACCTAAACCCCCCCCAAATGCCATCTCTTTCAACCTTTCCCTCTCTTTCATTGGATTTTTCCTCTTCAAGAGCAAAAAGCGTGGTAGGAAGAGGCAGTGCATGCTCTCAGGAGTGTTTGGGCACCAACTGCAGCTGCCCTCTCTGGCCTGTCCCTGCCCCGGGACACTGAAGGTGTCACACACTGCTTATTCCTTGATGCTCTCTGGTGGCCCAGCTCCAACCCGTGTGCCAAACTGAGAGCCTCACACTGCTCCCCTGAGACTCATCCCAGCACTGAAATGCCTCCCCTGTGCTGATGGGAGCACCAGAGGAGCCAGCCTTCCCCCACCAAAATGCACACAACCATCCTGTGGGTGCCCTGACCCTCCTGTGCGCAGCTGGAGTTCCGCCTGTCCCTGTGGGCACCGTGGGTTCAGCTGGCAGACACCCACTGAGGGATGGCCCTAAACACTGCCAGGGCCAAGAAATACTCATCCCTTTCCCAGAGAGGATCTGCAGAGTTTGGTTTTATTTGTTACACAGCGCTGGGCACATCCTGGTTTCCCTGTGCCGTCAGCAACGCCTCGGTCAGCGCTCCACTTCCACCCAGCCTGAGCAGAGGTTTACAGGCTGTACCTCACCCTGGGTGACCTTTCTGGACACAGGTTTCTCCCTCTCAGTGGTTTTTGTGGCAGGATCTCTCCTACCTCACTGACGTGGTCTTTCCTTGTCAAGGGACACGTGCTTGGCACTTCCCGTGCGGGTTTCTGCCGGCTGCACCGCCGCGGGTCCTGCCGCGCTGCCCGTCCTGCCCCTCTGGCCCTCGTGGCATCAGCAGCTTTGGGGAGAAAAATCTGTGCTGGCCTCCTGTGACACCAGGGCAAAGAGTGCTACCGACCTCTGGGTGAGATGCTTCCTTGAGGTGATGTTAGAGCTGCTGAATAATGGTAGGGTTTGGGGGGGTTCTGTGACAGAGTGAGAAATAAACAGGCCTGCCTTGTGTTACATAAAAGCAAAAGTGACATAAAAATGCACAGAATTGTTTCCAAGGGGAGAGAATGCTCCATTGGATGTATTATGTCACATTATGGAAAAATACCTTAGTCTCACAATAGGAATAAATTATTTCAGAATAAAAAAATGGAACTTTGTTGCACACTCAGAATAAAGTAGGTTAACCTTGATGGGGTTTTATTCTTTGACTCAACTTCACAAGTAGTTCTGTTTGGCCTAGAAGTGCATTTCCAGCAAATGCAGTACTCTGTAGTGTTCTGTCTACACCTAATTGGTGTCTCCTTTGCTAAGTGAGCTCACTGGAAGAAAAATGTCTTTTCTTTAAGAAATTCAACGCCACCTGTCATTTTGTGTATCCGAGCATTCAGAAGATGCACTTTCTAAAAACGGTTCTACACTG
The DNA here is from genome assembly GCA_013397975.1 of Machaerirhynchus nigripectus. Classification (NCBI taxonomy): domain Eukaryota; kingdom Metazoa; phylum Chordata; class Aves; order Passeriformes; family Dicruridae; genus Machaerirhynchus; species Machaerirhynchus nigripectus. The sequence goes on along the minus strand of VZRQ01005815.1, from coordinate 170,475 downwards.
GGTGCACGTGTGGCCAGAAAACAAACATTATTTAGAAAATAACTCTTTTTTTCAGGACAAATGCCTGATTTGGTTTTTATGTGAGCGATTCAGGGAGAACAATTTTTTTAAAGCTGCTCCATGAATTGAGGTGAGCAGGAAGGGTTTCTGCTGTTCTGCTGCTGTCCCTGCCACTGCCATTGTCTTACAAGGGTACCAGCCAAAGCACTGGTGGTGCTAAGGCAGGTGCTCCCCTGCCCTGGGCAGTGTTGGCTCGGTGGCTTGTTGCACACAGGAAACACATGTCCCACTGGCAGCAGGGCACAAACTGTCCATAGCTTTCTGGTCTCTTCTCTATGCTGTTTAATTTTTTTCCCCAAGTGTTTCTTTTTCTTTTCCTTATTATTTTTTTGCCACCTTTGGCTCTGTCGTAAGTGGCAGAAGGAGAATTCCCTGTTGCCGTCGCCGCCTTGCAGTGGTAGGAGTTTCTCAGCTACGAGACCATGCTCTTCCTTAGGCTCTTCCAAAGAGTTATCTTGGCAAAACCCTTCAAAGCATCAGTGGCTTGTAAGGAATATAGTGCTGTCTTCCTGAGCCTCTGGATTTACACCCTGTCAGGGTGAAAATCCTCTCTCAGCTTGGCGTGTGCCTGATGCTGAATCCGAAGGGAAGAGGTGTAAGGGGAGGCAGCAGCAGCAGCAGATTTTTTGGACTGTTGTTTCAGCAGAGGTTTCAGTGCAAGGTGTGCTCCTCCCACAAGCTGTGCCAAAGGTCTGGATGGCCACACCGACCCAGCAGCTCACCCACCTCTGTCCAGGCCGTTCTGGGCTTGTCAAGCCTGTAAATATCAAGAAGCCCTCAGCATATCACACAGGCAGTGGTGTGAGGGGTGGAAGGGACACGTCCCCACACGCAGAGCTGAGAGAGCACTGCAGCCTCTGGTTATGGTCAGACACTTCCAGCCAAAATCAGGAAAAGCTGTTTCTGTCCCACAGGGCCTCAGCAGTTCCTGNTGCAGCCTCTGGTTATGGTCAGACTCTTCCAGCCAAAACCAGGGAAAGCTGTTTCTGGACCTTGCAGAAGGGCAGGTCCAGCTTTCGGGAGGCTGAGGGGCAGCAAGGAGTGCCAGGCTGGGCTGGCAGGGTCTGGTTGTGGGCACGATTTAGCAATGGTAAGACAAAAAGCTCCCCTAATGTGATTTTCCTTTCCTTGGATCGTGCTCAAACAGCCCCTGTGTGTCAGGCAAAGCAATGCACAGCCATGAGAGGAACCCAGCCACACCTGCAGTCAGAGAGCCCCACGCAGCCTGGCCAGGGATGCTGTGCCTGGAATCCCTGGGCAGGGCTTTAGGCTCACCTTTGGAATGTAAACCTGACATGACGTTTGCACTTCTTAAATACCATTCTCTGTGGTAAATGGTGAGGTACCCGCAGTGAAACAGAGTCAGGAGATGAATGATAAATGTGACGAAAGTGCTTCCCAAAGGAGGGCTCTCCTGCAGGCCAAGGGCAGAGCTGGTCCTGGCCAGGATGGCTTTGCTTGCATCCCTGGGGGATGTTGGATGTCCAACCTTTGATTTTCTACTGTGTTTTGTGGGTTTTTTCTTGTTTTTTTTCTTTTTTTTTTTCTTTAACAGGTAGGAACATACAGTCTTCGGATTAAGGTGCCTATACCTCCAAAAATTTTGTATGCACATTTTGAAATTTAGTTAATTTAGTTACCACATTAAAATGGTACGTACAGGAAAGGCACTTGAGAAAAATCCGTCTGCTCTTGTATTTTTGTTTGGGTTGGGTTTGTTTGGTTTTTTTAACACTGGTCAGCAATAATTATTTTAGCCATATACTAGCTAAAAAAGACAGATATGTAAGATTTGTGAACTAAGCTTCTAAGTTTGCAGGAGTTTGATTAACCTGGGTATGTGCTGAGGAAGCTAGGCTCAATAAAAGAGTATTCTGCAGCATTTAGATGTTTTCATTGAATTGCCTAATAGTGGTCATGAACATAATATTCTATAAAGCTCATCATGAATGACAAACAAAGCACATCGTTTTTAACATGAATATATCCCTTGTAGTTGAAAGTTCTGAGAGTGTTCTAGTGTGGTCTGCTATACCAAAATATTTAGATTATTATGAGATTTTAGTACTAAAGATAAACATACACCCTGTTTTTACTGTTTCAAGTAAAGTTTAGTGAATGACTGACAGTTTGTTGATATACAACTGTGGGAAAACACTGCAGTGCTCTAAATGTATATTTTTATTTGGGTTTATTATATTTAGTATATGTTTTAATGAAAACTGAAGTGTTTACTACAGTTGGATCATTGTAAAAACATCTCTTACCTCATCATTTTGTCTGCTGTAAAAAAGTACTATCCTCTTTTTTTTTCTTTTTTCAAATTGACCATAGACAGTCAGCGTTAATATTTAGACTCCTAGTAGCAGTAAATGCTGGGTTTTATATCTATAAAATGAAGACTTGATTTTTTTCTTTATGAACTTATTATACAACTTTGTGATTTTTATCTGATTTTATTGTAACATAAAGTTGTTTTATGTAAAAATATATAGTTTAAGTAAAATCTCTTGTCTCACTGTCTTCATTGACTTCAGAAAGTGAGTATCTTTGTGGCTGCAAGTCTGAACTCAATGGAATGCTGCCCTTTGATCAGAAGAATGTAATTTTGATCTATACACATGGTACAGAGACTTGGTAATCTCAAGAACTCTTTTTTCAAGAGGTGGAGCTTTAAAATGTTTGTCTTGCTTCACTTTGTTCCATTAGCCCAGTCGGAGGGAGTGCAGAATTAGTGGTACTTACATGACTGGAAAAGTCGAATTTATAAATATTTGGACATGAAATTTTGGATTTATTGTGCGCTGAGAGAGGCCTGTTGTTGGGAAGCAGCTTTTTGCTGCCCTGCTTGGGGCATGCTCGGGACTGGAAACCCTCCTGTGATTCCTGTGACTGATGCAGCAGCCCCTGGTGACAGCTGAAGCTGGAAAAAATTACCTAGGACTCAGGGTTAACCCCCTGTGTTGAAAGGAGGGGTGTTTTGACACCCATCTCCTGTGCAGCACAGAGCAGTTGATGGGAGCCCTCTCAGATGAGAGTGCTGGAGCCCAGTGACACCATCCCCATCCCTGGAGGGGAGTAGCACTCAAGTCCCTCTACAGACAGTACATAATGGTGCTCCCAGCATTGTTGTGTTCATCACACAGAGGCAGGGTTTGCTGTCTCTGCACCAGGCCAGCCTTCCCCAAAGGAAATAAGAGGGTTTGAAGACCGTGGAGTGGCTGTGGCTCATTGTGCCTTCGTTACTCCGGGCTACAGGGCTGCAAATGTCAGCTTTGGGGTGAGCAAGGAACTCATCTGCCCCTGACCTTTAGTCAGAGCTTTCCTACCAGGAGCCATCAATAGCTCTGACAAGCAGTGCAGCGAATTCTGGCAGTCTCTGAATCACCAGGGACTACAAACCAGCAGCTACAAAACCAGCTTATGTGCATTGCAGTAAAACACAGGTAACGCTCTAATTCTTAGCAAAAAAACCCCATTTATCTATTTGGATTTGCATAATTGTGAATGTTAGTACAACAAAAGCACCTGTGAGTACATCCCATCACCTAGACTTAGCAGAAGCTAGCCCCATTCTGTTCCTAGCAAGCTGCTGGTCCCACAGTGGGCATTCCCACTCATCCATGCACAGGGCAGTGCCTCTGCTGGGCACTGAGGTACCTGTTTGGTACAGCCACACCTGGCACTTCTGTAGCCTTTTTGCCTCATTAGGCCCAGGGTACGTTTTTAGCATCAAGAAGTTGTCTGGTTTGAGCAAAAGGCTGTTCCTTGCCAGCTGTTCACAGTGCAAGTGACCAGGGGTTCCAAAAGAGACAGCCTGGTCTGGGAGCTGCGGTGAGTGATGCTGCCAGCTGGGATATCTGCTGCTGCTGTCTGTGATCCCTTAATTTTCGTGTTTGACTGGATTCCCACCAGAAAGCTCGGGAGCCTCCTCAATGGAGTGTGTCCTTCCACAGTCACACATTAAAAAGCATTTTGCCTGACTGTGGGCTGCTGAGCTGTGACGTGCCACCTCGGGATGTCTGATGGAAACATGAGGGGAAATTCAAATCAAATGTTTGACTCCAAAAGTGGATGAACTACCCTATAATATTCACTCCTTTTGGACACCTTGAATTCCTTCAACAGCGTAGGAAAAGATAGGCCATGATTTCCTTCCTTTTGGAGGAAAACCCCCAGCATGGCACCATGGGGGAGGCTGCATAGAGGTGGGACAGGATGAGATCCCTGAGCAGGAGCAGGCTTGCTCTCTCCATAACACTGGAGAGATGCTGTGTAGCTGGTGACAAGGTTGAACTTACATAAAATTCAACTTTATTCATCCCACACACTTTAAATTTTCCAATGTTTTAATCTAAAGGCATGTCTGCACCAACAAGGGAAGAAAGGAAGATATGTTAATTATATATTATTAACTGTCTCCCCACTTCCTAGAAGACTTGAGCATTTTTTCAAATTCGCTGCATACATTTTCTTTTGTTTCTTTTTTACTCCAAAAAAGTAGCCAAAATCTTGTAAAAAAAAATTTAAATTATTTACAACATTAAATATCCTTTACATAATCAGCATTGCCAACCAGAGCAGAAGAGCAGCATCAGTGAGACTAACACATAAGGGGCTGTTCTGCTCCTGAGAGCAGCAGAAACGTTGATGTGGGATATAAAAACGTGTCAGTAGCAGCTGAAAAAGCAAAGCCAGGTGATGAGGGCAGCTCAGCCCGACCTGCAGTGGTGGTGCAGCCGTGCGGCCCACTGGAGCAAAGCCTAACCACCCTTCAAAAATGGGGGGAAAAAAAATGCCCTGCCAGGTGCACTGCCAGGTTTGATTTCAGCGAGCAAGGCTAAAAGTGGCCACGCAAAGGCTGGTGAGGCAGCTCTGCGAGGGCTGTGCCCGGCCCTTCCACCGGGTCATCGACAACAATGTCGGGGCAGCCCCGGCACGGAGCTGCTCGGGCTGCAGGGATCTGAGGCCTGGTGACTCTGGAAAGCACAGCTAACCTTTGCAAGGCAAACATTCCTGCCCTAGTGCAAGCATGCATTGCTGGGAAGGTGCACCAGGCTGCAGCCGAGCGGTGCTTAGCTCTGACCTCTGCCTCTGGGTTTTTCAAAAAGACACATCTCCGTGCTATGAGATCCCCTTTGGGTCTCAAAACTTTTCCTGAACATTGAATATATTTCAATAACTCCAGGAATTTTAGATCTTCTCACAAGCACTGCCTGAAATGAAATGATCTCTAGCTGGAAAGCTGCATATTGAAAATGGGAGATTTTTGTGAGCCAGCGTGAGGCCCAGCTCCCGGTTTTGAGGCTGTATTCCAGTTGAACAAGCACAGCAGCAAGACACCTCTTCCTGAGCCAGTCCTGCTCTAGCAGAGCTTTGGAGACCTACTATTCTCCACCACAAAATGGATCTCTTCATAAACACCTACCCTCCTGTGTTTGTGTGTGGCAGTGGTCGTATCCAGGACCCCAGAGCTAAATCCCGTGCAGCTTTCCAGGACCACACTTCCCCATCCATGGCTGGATGCTGCAGTCAGAGGAAGGGCTTAAAACCCCTGAACAACATTTCTTGACAGTGGTTTGCATTTAATTAATCAAGTTTATGAGCAGATACATCTATTGGCACATGAGGCATGTTGGTTTGAGTATTTTTGTTTTCCTTCCATGTCCTCTCCATTCATTAGTGCGGGCACTCTATGAAAAAGAAATCTGTGGTTGCTGTAATCAAGAGGGATTGAGCTCTTGCTTTTCTCCTGACTTTTCATCATTGAATATGATTTGTTGCATATGCCCTGGATTGTGCCTAATGTATGCTGGCTGGAGGGAATTCAGATGTTTGGGGGAATTATAAATAATAGCAGCACTGGTAACCTTTTTGCATTATCATGTCACACTGAAATGAAGCAGTTTTCAAAGCTATTTACATTTAGTTTTTTGCCACTTACCTCATTGCTACCCTTAGCCATAGCTTTAATTTTTCTCTGGATACAGGTTTGTACTGTTCATGAGCCTGAAGATGAACGTTGCAAAACAGGATGCTGGAGTTCCCTGAAGAACTGAGACTTTCCCAATCCTGTTCATCTCTAGCAGTGTTGGGTGCATTTATAAAGATAATCCCTGGCTCTGAAAGATGAGAAATTGCAGTGATTCACTAATCACTCCCTAACGCTCTGGAGGTCCCATGGTCACCAGCACAGTCATTTCAGTGGGTGGGGAATGGCTTTAGGACAGGGATGAGAGATACAGGAATGATGCTTAAAAGCCAGAAGGGAAAGAGCAGCCCTTTTCTCTGCAGCAGGTGTTTCCTGGAGTGTTCACGCAGCAAAGTGCTCCTTTTGGCAGGGCAGACAGGATGCGCTGCGGGCTCCTCACCCCGTGTGCCCGCACACTCCTGCACACTTCTCAGGACTTCCATTCCAGCCCAGCGGGCTCGGGAGGAGGGGATGGCACAGAGCTCTCCGTGGGCTGGGGAGGTGTAAGCGCTGGATCCTATCTCGCTGCCACCTCTGCTTCGCAGGAAGAGACTGTGGGAAGGGCAGTGACTCACTTGCTGATGAATAAGTGATTCAAGCATGTCTCCAGGAGTGGGACAGACTCATTTCCTCACCCCCAGCGTCTGCCGTGCCCACTGCCATGGAGCCGAGACACACGGATACCACGCTGCTGGTGTCGGGGCTGGCAGCCTTCCCACTCCTGGGTGAGAAGAGGATGGGAACCAGGGGTGGAGCAGAGGCTCAGAGAAAAACCTTTGCCAAGGCTCTGCAAAGACACCCGTAGGATGGTGTTTAGACTATTGCCTTGGGGTAGAAGGGAGCTGCAAACGTCCTTGTGACACTAAGAGGGAGTAACTGATGCTCAAGTGGGGGGAACCCCAGTCTCCCAGGAGGACGTGGGGTTTCTCTCCCAAGCTGCAGCCTGGCCAGCCTTTCCCCAGACTGCTCAGCCTTTGGGTGCTGCTGTGGGTCAGGGCTGCTTGTGGCCCCTTTTTGACAGAAGGGCCTTGCTCAGGGCTGGCCCCAAGCCCTGATCACCTGCAGGCAGCTGCCCTGGCAGGATGCTGTCCCCCCATCCTCAGCACTCTAATGGGGATTTGGGGCAGGAGGGAGATCTAGTGGAAAATGAACAAATTTATGCTAAATATGTTTTCTAAGCAGTTTGTGGCTCACTTTACTGCAAGAGCAAATGCTTGCTAAAGATGGCTTGTTTTACAAAGCATTTTCACAAGTAGCTGAGCTGTTAATGTCACTGTTACCTGAGCAGATTTAATTGTGTTGCTTCTTGCTCTCAGCTTAGCGTGACATGCCGAGAATGAAAATCACATACCTTTTTGCCAGGGAAAAAATGCCACGTTCTGGAGCAGTTTTGAGTGTTTCCTCCAGGGATACATTCACATATTGTTCTGAGCGGTTTTTTGCTGCCAAGGTTTGCTGTGGCATTTATTAAAAAATGCTTTCAATACCATTCACCTTTTATCATCACCATGGGTTTAGTTGAAATGATGTGTCCGTCTTTCCTCCCAGTATCATGTTACTATGGCTTGTAGAGTGCAGATGTGCTCTCAGATGCAAACACAGGAGCTTTTGGAATCAAATCCATGCTTTTTGAGTGAGGGCATGCACACCTTAAGTCTCATTTTCTCCAAAGGGTGCACACTCTTATCTACCAAGTGGCTTCGTAGAGGAAGACTGAAAAGAGAAGCATTTCCCAGCTTGTTGTTAATCCTAATGAACGCCTTCATACTCACCCTCTTTGTCCCTCTTTCTCCTGGTGTCCTGGCGTACATGTCCTTCTTTTTATTTTAAGGGATAAAAGAAGGAAATGATTGAAGGATGGATCATGGGTGCTGCCCTGCAAACCTTCACTGCTTCAAGCCCTTGAATATTCAGGCCTATTCCATGGTCCCCACAGTCCCACAGGTGCACGATGTGACACACTTGCTCCAAGCCCCTATAAGTCTGGATCACTTCAAAGTGTTCACACTCAGGCTTGATTTGCTTGCTTCAGTGCCATTTTGCAGGGGAAAAAAAGTCAGTATTCAGCTTGTGGGCCAGCCCTGTGCACTGAACTGGGGGAATGGCTATGGAGAAGCTTCATAAATCCCAAAAAGCAGGATGTCGACAGAAATGCTGACAAATCCAGGGCTGCACTGGCACCACCAGCTACGGCCACGGCGCTCTGTGCCCCAGCACTCCTGCTGTGATCAAAGCACTGGTGTTTCAAAGTGAAGTTCTTTTAGTCAGACCGAGTAGTCTTTGGATACATTAACTTTAAACCTCCCTAAAAATACTGGCAGCTGCTGCCTGGACTGCCCTTGTCATAGTTAGAAAGATCACAAGCCACAGTGATACTGATTTATAGGAACTGATCTCTTTACCTCAGGATTTCCAGCAAATTTGTGCATTATTAACTCTTTAAAGCCAGACAAGTGTGTTTTCTAAGGTTAAAAAAAATCAGTTTCTGCAGACAGACAATTAGGGCTGACTATTCCCACCAAGGGAATCATATACCAACCCAGAGTGAGGTAGTTTGAGAAGGGTATTTAATGTCAAAAAGTGTCCCAGCATTTTTGCAGGTTAATATTAATCTGGTCTGGTAGAGCTGGTCATCACAGAGCCAACCCACCAGTCCAGTTTCTCCCATTTTTCCATCAGCCCTGGCACTTTGCTGACAGTGCATGGCTCCAGCAGCTGGCACCAAACATACTGAGGTGAGAAGGCATCTGTTGAAGCCTGAGCTCAAATCCAGATTAAGGCCTCTCTGCTTTTGGCACTTGCAGGTGGTTTTCTTGCATGCCCCATCACCCTGTGGCACTGGGGCTATTTCCTACCCACCCTCCCCTCCACAGCCCAGTGCAGTCATGGTCATGGAGAGACAGAAGAAAAATCTGAGGGTGGCTTAGAAGGGTTTTTTTTAGTGTTGTTACATTTGGGCATCTCTCAGAAAGCAAGCTATGGCTTCCCCTGCAGAGCAGAGTGAGCCTCAGGGCAGCAGGACACGGAGCTCACCTGGCGCAGCTGGGCACGGGTGCAAACCTCTCCCTGCACAGCAATACCAGCAGCGCCCCGGGGTGTTTATCTGACCTGCTGACAAAGATTTTCAGTGACACAAACTCCACCACCTTTCCAGGCAGTCTGTCCCTGCACCTCTCTCTGTTCCCACTGTTTGTTGGAAAGGTTTTCCTACCATTACCCTGAATCATTTCAGCTGTAATTTAAGCCCCTTATCTCCCCGTGAACACGCAGAACAAATGACTTCCCTCCTCTTTGCAGCAGCCTCTTATGTATTTGAAAACTGCTCTCTCACCTTCTCTTCAAGCTAATACCAGTGCTTTTGGTGTTTACCTTGGCCACGCTTCTGACATCCAGGAGAACTGGTGATCCAGCAGCTACTCTGCTGAGTAGGATCCATTAAATTTTGGTAGTGAACCAGGCAGCGAGGATTACTTGATAGAGGTGAAATCTTCTACACCAACCAGAAAACTGCAGCGGCACAGTTTCCACAGAGCAGGCCTGTTGGCTGTCCAGCAAATGAAGTGGGCTTCAGAAAACAGGTGGGTTCAGCAGTTTCTGAGTGGGTTTTCAAGGATATTTTTCTGCCTGGGACATAGAGCTGTGTTGGACACACGAGATCAGACCCAGATGAGCTTCAGACATGGTTAGGAAAGAAACCTTTAAGCAGGAGAAATCACTGTCCACTGGTGCTGATCCTCAGATGGCCTCTCCTGAGTGAAAGTGCTGCTGTCAAACACACAAAAGCCGTAAGGTTTGCTGGAGAAATTGCAACTCATTTAATTCTCTGCATACTTTATGCTGTGTTCAACTCCCTAGCACTGGAGTTAGCAACAACACAAACCAGTGAAGGGCTCTGTGCTGCCGTTTGGCAGGAGGTGCCAGCTAGCAGGAGGCAGCCGAGCCTCTGCCCCCTTTATTCAGCTGTAAATAACTGCACCCCTAAAGGGCAGGGCCTGGGAGAGCTCTCAGCTCCAGCATCACCCCATGGGCTGAGCACCCCTTCTGCCCAGGGTATCCTTGGGGAAGAAATCTTTGCTTTCACAGGACCAAGGTTTTGCCTCTGGCAAGTGCTCAGTACCTGGGGTGGGTTCTGCCCTGCTCCCCCATGCCCAGCCCAGCTCAGGGGGCAGCAGGGTGCTGTGGGCACACTGCCATCGTGCCCAGCTCCCCTCCACAGGCATCTCCCTGGGAGAGTTGAGTAAGACCTTACCTGTACTGATGTTCCTTTTGTCTCTGTTTGGTTTGAGAGCAGTGGACAAAAAAAGGTTGCTTTTTCTCACATCCAAACAGCAGTAGGTGCTTAAACAGTAAAAAATGAACGCCCAGCTGCTGCTTCTGCTTCTCGCATGAAAACTGCTGCATATATATTTACTGTGCTGATTAAACAGATCTGCTGCTCTACACTAAAACAGGGAATTAAAGCATTGCACTTTCAGTTTTCTTACAAATTTAGAATTCATAAATACTTGAGAAAATAAGGGCACTTACATACACCACTAGTGAGAACACAGTTGCTGTATGGATGCCACTTGCTATCAAAACCCAGGGTACCATGGTATAAATAATGCTCAGTTCACAGCAGTCTCCTAAAATGACAGCACGCTGAATCCACTTCTTCTGTCAAGATATATTTTTATTAAGGGTCAGTATAAACTTCAAAAAAATAACTTGAATCATTTTTGCCACTGTCTACCCAAAATAGCAAGAGTCTCTAAATTGAATGTAGCTGAATTTTGAAATAGTCAGCTTCCAGGCACAATGTAAATACCTGCCATTTATAAGGCCATCAGGTAATTTAAATTCATGAGAGTAGCTATAAACATGTACTGAAGTTCTCAGTGGAGAAATGCAGCCCTACATTACAGGACTAAACCCTGAAAAATACTGTAGAAATATTTTGGCTCTTTCTTTCATGCCAACAGGTCCTTGCAAATGTAGATGTATGAAAAACATCTAACATCTAAAAATTCTCTATACTTAATCTTTCAGCTAAAAAAGTAAACTTTTCAGTAATTACTGCAGTAGTGTTTATTTCAAACTTGAAACTGATTTTCCCAATCAGCATTATCAAGCCATCCATAAGTGCACACTTTCTAACATGATGATAAATGAATTCATGTAGTTATTTGAGAGTGAGCTGTATTAGACAAGCAAAATGTTTAAGAATTTTCTGGACAATGGAGGTAGGAGTAAAAGATTTCAGAGTATGCTAAATTTTCTGGTCTGCCTCTGCCACCACAGATTTGCTTCTACCTTTATCTGACAAAAGTGATTTTCAGTTATTTTTCCACTCCTGAAACTTTGTTGTGCTAGCATTACCTACTGTGTAGTAACAATCTAAATAATGTATGTCTCAGTCCAGCATTTTAGCTGTCTTCAGATGTGGTGAAAACACTACACGGTTGAGCCAGGAACACCTATTAGTGCGAGAATAATTCGGACTAGGATTTCTCATGCAAAAATACGAATCTGTAGCTCCTACAGAAAATCAACAGGATTCTTTTACTTTACAAGGCATTCTGGACTATGAGAACACAACACACAATCACACAGTTCCTTCATTTTGAAAGGGACATTCTTCTACGACGTGCAAAATGAGGCGCACACTCTGTTCCAGTCCATAAGTCTGTTATGCTGGTTAGCTGTCCCACTCTCCATTATTCTGATCATTGTCCTCCTCTTCTTCAGAATCAGCAGACACTTTCTTAATTCTCTGCATGGCTGCCTTAATGCTTCTCTCTAGCTCATTAGGGGATCCTTTACTGACATCTCTCTCAGTATCTCGATTCACTTTCCTGAGCTTAACTCCCTGCCTTATGGCAGAGAGGATGCTGTCCTTCACGGAGGCGTAGGGGTTGGGCTGCTCCACCCTGCGAAGGTGAACTTCACTGCGCTTCAGAGAAGCCAAAACTTCATCCATGGAACCTGCAACACATAAATCTGCTGTTACCAGAAGAATCAATGAGACAGCCACACTGAAGAGGTATGAAGCCCTGCCCAAGTGTTCAGGGCTCTTCCTTTAGTCTTTGCTGGTGGCGGGAAAAAGAATGGTCTGTTCTGGCACAGACTCTTTCAAGGTCTGCAACAGCAGGCTCTGGAACTGCTTTTAAAAAGCAGTTAAGGCTTTTGTATCTTGAATTGAGAATCCAATGCCTCTTCATCATTATACAAGATATATTACATTATACAAGATATATATAACATTATACAAGGTTGTGCTCTAAGGAAGAAATTATACACAAAGGACAACGCTCTTTTTCATTACAACTTTATGGGCTTTCAAGAAGATCTCACTGAACCAAAAAAACCTCTTGCATTCTGTGTTATAAACAACCCACCATCCCTCCTAGCTTGCCCAGAAGCCTGCTGAGACCGTCAATTGCATTTTTGCTCAGCCAAGAGAAAAATGAAAGGATTTGAGTAGAAGGGCTTGAAAGTACACCCCTGAAGTCACTGGGAGCCAGATCAGGTCCTACGCAGGCAGCTCTTTTCTGTATGGACTTAGAAAACAATTCCTATTTTGCAACACGATTTAGATCTCAGGTGTGTGTTTCTGAACTTCAGACCATGAAGGACACCATACTGAGAGCTTCCACTCGTCCTCCTGATACACACTAATTTGTGTTTTACTCCTTCTGCTGGATCTTTGCTGCTTGCTCCAGACTGTCAGACAGGGAGGCTGTTTCCCTGGACAGCAATAGGTCCAGACCATCTGTGCCTCACAGCCAGAAATATTTTTGCCATGTGCAGCACACACGAGGTTATGTGATTAACATCAACCCCTTGAAATGTAACATTCTGCTAAATCCTCTGGTACCTTCAGAGGCTAAAAAGGATCAAGCAAAGATCCACCAGACTGCCTTACAAAGCTTGCAAGTAAGAGAGTCTTAAGTCTACTAATTAAATCGGTTGCCTGGTAAAAGATCAGTCAGACAAACAAATTATAAAAGAAGCCTCTCCTGGCTTTTCACAGACAAAGACATGAGTAGCCCATAACTAAAACTAACATGTTTATGAAGCTGTTTCAGTAAGTTCCTGTGGCAGTAATTTAGCAATTACTATTAGGGCAACTGACATGACGGCTTTCTTCAAGAAATAGGTGTAAACAACTAATCAGATCTGTCCAATAAACAAAAAATGACTTTTCTTATCCTAAAAATAATGAAAAGACATCAATGTTAGGCTGTGAATGGCAGTAAATATTAGCTACCAGCAAGGCTGTTCAGACAGCAATCAGACCATTCTGGTGTACAACTCCTGTTGCTAATCAAGGCTTCTCAAGAGTATCTGTGGTAGAGCTATCCCACGGATATCCCACACTGAAGCCTGCACTGCATGCACAGTAGTTTGCCATGGTAACTCAACTGTGTCTCAGCCCTTCAGCTGCTTGTACTTCCCCACAGCTTGGAAGAACTAAAAATGCTGAACTTCCCCCAGTATTTCTGCCTGTGGTTGGCCTCTTAACTGATAGCATACAAAGGCTGCTTGGATGTATTGTGAAGAGTTGAAAAGGAAAAGGAATGTACCACGTTTAAAGGCATTCTTCATTCTAGCACAAGCTCCACTGTGAAAAACAACAAAAAGAAATTGCTGCTTTCCAACTTAGATCAATCTCTCTGACACAGTCAAAATATCCACTCGCCTTAGAGATAAAAATAAGCCTGTTAGCAGGATGCAACCAGTGCAGCCTTGGGAGGCTGCTGAGCTCTATTCTCATTCAAACTACTCCTTCAATTGCCAAGTTCAGCCTTCAATTACACCTGCTAAAAAAGCAAAGGTGTAACAGAGCAGAATTTCTTCCCTAGGAATGCATGCCAAAGCTATTCACCTGCCTTTCAAATCCAGGTTGAATTCTGCATGAATTCTCTCAGGAAACCTTTATTTAGAAACCAAGCAAATTTTAAGTGGACACAGGCTGTGCACACCTTAGAAACGCAAGGAGCCCAATTGCCAGCTCTGTAGTACATAAATCATGAACACTAAATGTAGCCTTAGTAGAGCTACAAATTTACCCACATTGGTCTTCTGATGGGAGCATCAGGACCCTGTGAAGTGTCTCAAACAGGACACACAAATCATCGTTACTCATTTAGCAGCCTGAGCTATGGTCAGTGTTATTGTATGTAGTTTCTCAGACTAAGCTTTCCAAGAGCCTCATTCTCTTGATTAAAACTACACATTATTCCTGTCCAGAAGCAGAGGGAGGGAGACCACAAAAATACAGGAAATGCATTAAAAAAGCACCAGTTGATGTGAGCCTACTTACCTATGCAATTATTTATAGACCTCCTGGATGAGTCATCCTGTTTGTGCAGTGCAGGGCTTTCTGAGGGGCTATCAGAGCTGAGGGGAAGTGGTTTATCCTCTGTTGCTGATGGTTTTTTTAACTGGAGAGGTAGGGGGGGAGGTGGAGGAGGAGGTGGTGAGCATGGAGAGGCCATCAACTCTTCGCTGTGCTTTTGTGCCTCTGTGTCACCGTCAGTAACAAAAACCTGGACAGGGATATCTGCTGGGGTACTCTGACATAAAGCTTTTGATTCTTTGTCTTCTACAAGCAGAATGCTCTGTGGCTGCTCGAGAGCTGCCCTCGCTCTCGGTGAGGGTGCAGGGGACAGAACTGCTGGGGCTGTCCCCGCGCTCGATGCGGGTGGAGGGGACAGCACCACAGCCTGCTGAGGGATTCCTCGTGGCAGCTTGGGACTGGGAGGCTGGGCACAAGCTGTTTTCAGAACAACATGAGCTGGACACTTCTGAAAAAGAAATCATAAGGCAGGAGGTCACATCTCCATCGGACTGGCCAAAACATCAACCTCAAAGAGACAAAAAAGCCATAGAGCACAGACCTGCCCCCCTCACCCATTCAAGCAGAAAGTTCAACCCTGAATAAATTTGTATGAGTAACAAAGTATTTCTTTCAAAGCTATTTCCTCACCTGCATTCTTTGCAACAGCTTCCACACCTGGGAACTGTATCTTCAGCAGATTTAGTACTCTTGACTCATTACACATAATCCTATTTTAGGCTATCCAAATGGCTGTCTCTGATTCGGACCACGCTCACGTGTGAGCTATGGCTACTTTCTGACACCATTTAGGACTACTGTCATTCACAGTACTTGCCTCCCTGAATGCTTTCAGCCTCTCCAGTGTTTTCTGACGTTCCTGGCTTATCCAAGCTTTTTTCTTTTTCTCCTCCTCTTTTTGTTTGTCTCTCTTCTGCATTAAAACACAATTAAGTGAGCCTTAGTGTGTGAAAACAAGCAGCTGCCAGGTTCCCCAAGGCTGCTGTTTGGTACTCACTATCTGTATGCTGTGATGCTGCTGGAAGCGTTTTCTGCTCTCTTCTGCCTGTTGCAGTCTCTGCCGATGGCTCGCCTCACACTGATCCTGGGAGAAGAGCAGAATTCATGCAACTCTCAGTCAGCTCACATTTCCTGTGCACCAGCTGTGCCATTAGCTCCTGTGCACAGGCCACTAAATAGCAACCAACCACGGCTGAGCGCTTGGCAGCGACAAGAAAGATGGCTAAGCTCAACTAGTGTCAGATGTGAGACCCTGATGGTGAAGTCTGGGGGACTCCTTCATGGCTAAAGCCAATGTTCTCCTCATCAGCCATATTTTTATTCATGCTGCAGCAAAAACGTATCCGGACATGACCCAATCCCTCTGCCTTACACAGTCTGGTTAAAAAAAAAAAGCAAAGAAAAAAAGGGAAGAAAGGGAGACAAAAAGACAAGAAGAAACAAGCTCATGCAAAGACATGAGGAAAAAGGCAAGAAGGAAGCTAGCAGGGCACTACAAAAAGACAAAGCTACTTTTCCCCCTCTCCCTTATTTGCCATAGCTCCCAAGTACAAAAGCCAGGGAAGCAAAGGTATGGGAAGCACGATGAATGCCCAGCAAGGGTACTTTCTGTTAGCAACAAGTGCCACAGAGCAGCTGCAGGCTTCAAATTTTGCTCTGGGAATAATTTTTTGTCTCTCTACAGAGGGGGATTATCCACATGGCTGGACAGGCATTTGCAAATCATGTGGCATTTGGCTTCAGTGTTATACAACCAATAGACAGCAATTAAGTAAATGAAAACAGAAGCAAAAGAAGTGACTGCCAAGGAACAAGTTGCAAGCAAGAGACAATGATGGCTCACAAAACATTTCCAATGTAATTCCCAGTTTGTCCAGGCTACTGAGGGATAAAAGGTCAGACAGACTGGAACCTAAACTCTGCTCTCTGCCCCAGCAGAACCACAGGTGAAAGGTAAACTCATCTCACTGAGATGGTTCGTGAGAATCAACTTATGTCTCCCTAGTGTTCTGCTCTGAATGGGAAACAAAAGAAAAACTGCCCTTTGCACAGAACTGAGAGGCTGGACAGAAAACTGCAGCTGTTAAAATTTCCCCTTCCTCCTGTTCAAAGATAAAGTATCAGTGTGTGGGTTGTCCAATCACTGCAGCTTTCTCAACAGAAGGCCAGTTTCCTCCTGTACTGCAGCTGCTTTGGAAAAGGCAGCTAGGGCAAAGCTCCCTACAGGGCTCTGGTAAGGTCTAGCTAAAGGGGGACACCTGGGTCACCCAGGTAAGTTTGTGGTCTCTTTCTAAGCCAGAGACAAACTTGCACCACACCACAGAGCGTAAAGCTGGCCTAAAATCACATTGCCCCTCTTAGTGCTAGCAGGCCTTGGCACTGAGTCACGAATCATCTTGTACGCTCCACCCAAACTTCCCTAATTGTTTCCTGACCATCCCTCGTGAGTCAAGACATCAGCTGAAGAAAATGCACATCTCCAGGACTGCATTTACTTTTTTGTTCCTGAGGTAGGCTCTCCTCGCACAGACAGTCCCACGCTTTGTCTCCAACTGCTTAGTCTTCTGCCTCAGCACCGTCATTGCTGACAAGTTAGCGTAATGTTGTCCCATGGTCTGTTCAATGACCTTGAGCTCCTCAGGATTTTCACATGTATCATAGTAAACAACTTCATCCTGTTTCTCTAAAAAGGCATTTGGCATTTTTTAAGAAACCAAAAATTGCCACAGTTATTTAAACATTTAAAGAGCTAAATGACATTTTAAAAGCCGTTGAAGGCAGTTGAGTTAGTTATGAGTAAGTGTAATGCTCCAGAGCCGAGCTGGGTCCTTCACAGTCTTAGGCAAACATGTCACCTTCCTCCCAGGGGTGGTTTGCAGGATCAAATTTGTGCTGTTAGCATTTGTTATTTAGCTTCCTCTTTCAAATGTCTCCCTGTGTTTCAACTCCTACCTTCACCAACTGGAGTTTTCCTGGAAAATGGAAGACTTCTGACCAACACTGGGTGTCTTATTTTACTATTTACCACACTTCAGTTATGTAACAAGAGGCAGCAATGTTTACTTCACAGTGTATATGGTAACAGAATTCATAAGCACAAGAACAGGACTGGTGCCAAATTTGGTACAAATATGTCACAAAGAGACACTTAAACTGGAATATAGTAGTATTCAGGTACCATTCTAGCTATAACCACCTCTTTTTGTCATTGTAGGATGTATTTTGTAATTTCTACATGCTAGGTTAGAACAGATTATGATGAATTACGGGACCTATTTCAGCAGGTTCATGATACCCACAGTTTCTGTGCACAGCTATTAGAGCAGTTAAGCACTGTCAATATGAATTATTCCATGCTAAACCAGGGCATGCACATATCACAGCTGCTGGCACGACGAGCAACCAGTGAACTTTTTTTTTAAAACCTGTGTTATCAAATTAGTGTCTAATTAATCAAAAGACAAAATATCAGATGGTGCCACAGCTTTAATGTTTTCAAGCAGTGCTTTCTACTAGCAAGACCCCAGGAGTGATATCCTTATATCCTTTTTTTTTTAAATTGAAAACAGAGCAGGCTATGTCAATCCTGTGAGCTAAATATGTGCTTAAATAATATTTTATTCTCACCTTTAATCTGTCTCTTTATAGTGTCCAACTGTACAATAAGCAGCATCTCTTCATGTTTCAATACTTCAAGCTGTACATTATATAATTCCAGCTGTGTTTCATAATACTGTATTTCCAGCTCCTCCACTACACTCAAGTTCTCTTCTTGTTCACCAAGATTCTCCATCTGTAACAGAAAATAAAAAGCATTAGTAACAAAATATGCACACATGAAACATGTCTGGATGCACAAATGCCTGTAAGGAGCCTGGTCTAACTGGCAGCTGCTTTGGTATGGAAACAACAGAGCATTAGAAATGGCTTGGAGCAGAAATTCAGAGGAGCAGAGGGCCTTATTAACCTAAATAAAAGTTTACCTTAATTTACCTAAATTTATCTCAAGTTTACCAGGAGAGACTTCGTTATAATCTGCACAAAGCATACTGCTCCTGAAAACAATTACATATGGTACAGTGCACTGCTCTTGGCAAATAAGTATCAGGTACTCCTAGCAAGAGTTAGATGGCATCAAAGATTAATATTAGATAAGTATCTTTATTTTTCAGTGTCCTCTGAAAATAAATCTGGTCTTTATCTCCCCAAAACGAAAAGTTTCAAAGGTTAATATCACAAATGCTCAAATGATACTTGAACTCTAAAAGCATGTATCTTAAGCTTTGCTAAGTGTCCTCAAACATACAGGAGCAATCAAAAAACTGCAGACATGCATTTTCCACACTTAAAACCATGCTGAAAACCTAAATTGTTTTATAGACAAAGATTTCAAAAGCCTACTCCCATGACCATTTTGGTAGGTTTTGATCAGCCCTTCAAAGAACAGTGACAGAAAAGGAGGCTTTGTAAGGTCTTACGAGTTTCTGAATGCCAGTTCTCTTCTGTTTCAGGCACAACTCTCTTGCTCTCAGATGCTGAAGAGTTTCTTTTGCTAACATATATTTCAGGTTTTCTAGTCGTGGCAAAGCTGATGCCCAGGTGGTTTTACCAAATCTCTCCTCATCTTGTTCCATCTGTTTGTGCATTGCTGTAGATTAAAACATGGCAGCAAAGCATGAGAAATGCAGTGTACTAACAGCCCTTGTGTGTTTCTGAAGTATTAAAACTGCTAATCTTATTAAACGATTTCTGAAGCTTTAGAAATTATGAGATTACATGGTTGCATTTGTGATCTTATACATGTAAATAAAATACTTCACTGTACCATGGAAACATGCCCTAACAGTTGCACAGCAACATACTCTGTTCACATGCTGAAATACTTAAGGCTTGCACATCAGGCATTAAAAGCACCCATGGATTTTGTGCAGAGGTTTGCATCCAGAGGTCTCAGGCAAGCCAAATCCAAGTTGTAAACCAAGCTGGTCAAAAGATATAAATCTTAAATGAATTAAGTACTTCTTTCTTAATCTGGACACACACCCAAACCTCAGGTTCTGCACAGGGATAAGAAGAGTTCTCAGTCACCTAAGTAAAGTATTTACACAACCCTTTGTGTAAATCATTCTGGTTACCTGCCAGAGCCTTTACGGTTTCCTTGAAGTAGTTCACAGTGATATCCTGAATGGAGCACACAGCACTCTCAGCTCGCTTAGTCCATTCTTCAGCATCCTTCTGCAAAGCTGCTACTCTCCTAGGCCCTAAATTATCATACTGCAAAGATTTCTGCAAGGACACAAAATTCTCAGTTACTGCCTGGTTTCCACAGAGGTGCAGCCACACTGTGCTACACTTGGAGACATTTCAAGCGTGGTGGCAAACATGACCTTCCCCTCACCTGTCACAAAGTGAATCACTGCTCATGCCTATTTCTCATTCTCTAGGCTAATTCAGAACCTTTGTTTCCCAATCCTGACCTCACATTTGGATTAATTTACTTCTTAAAATATTTTTAAACTACCATCTTTAAAATCACGTCCAACACAAGTGTTTTTAGTTGTTACTAAAAGTAACTCAAACCCACTCTTCTATGTGCAATGTTCTCTTCTATTTTTCCCCACGTGTTGACAGCACATTGCACCAGCAGGTTCTCCAGTTTGGCAGCTCTTTCACACAGGAACAGGGATACAGAAAAGAAACATAAGAGAATGTTTTCAAGTCCACAAAGGAGACATGGGTACAAGCCTAGTATTCAAACATATTTTTAATAGAATGATATTTCAAATGAGTCTCAATATCTCTTAGAGGGTTTTTTTTTAAATACAAACTTCGTTTCATTCTTTCCAATTTCCACTTTAACTTTCAGAACAGTACACTGAGCATTTTATTGTCACAGGTTTAGACCTTCAGTATCCAAGCACCTTAATCTAAGCTTAAAACTGTTCTGCTCTTTTTGAGAGCATTAACAGCTCATTTTAGCACAATATTTAAGGAAAATCAAAATAGTAAATGGCTGTCATTTCCAGGGGCATAATAACTTTCAGAATGTGCTTCCAGTTTAAGATGCATATAAAACAAAGTGAACGCAGTGACAACTGGTATGTTTTAATCTGCAGTTCTAGCAGGTTGTAGCAGTAATAGAAAACTCCTTTGAGTGGGAAGGTCTCCTCTGTCTTCTGTTCTACCACCACAACTGAGTTTAATCCAGTGCATTCCTGGGGGATGACATTCTCACTGTCACAAACTAATCCCACAGAAGGTGGCACAACAAAGGCTACTTAGATCACTGTAAATTCATCCTCCCAGAGAGTAAACCCCAGGGAGGTGGAGCCTGGGGATATTCTCCTTTTAAGTGGGACTCTGGTGGGAAGACAGCTGCAGTTCCAGTCAAGCCATTAACATGGACTCCAAGATCCTGAGTGGCTCTGGTTTAACTCTGAATTTGTCAGTCACGTTTGGTGACTGACACATTTGGCAGAGGAAAAAAAAGCAGGTACAGACAGAAGTAGGGAATGTTACATGATTCGAGCCTGAACGGCTCCAAGAGCAGCTGAAGCCCCACTCTGCAGCTTGGCCTTTCACTCTGTAAAGGCAGACTTACCAGGATTTCCAGTTTGTACAGTGTTGCCAGCTCTCGCATATCTCTGAAGGGCTGCAGTAAATACTGGTAGAATTGTGTTGCCATGGTGACCAAATCCTGATAAGCTTCATCTTCTTCTTCATAAACCTTCATCAAAGCCACCATTGTGTCAGCACTTTTATGCTGCTGCAGAACCTAGTGGGATAAAAGGTAAATCAGACACGGCTGCTTTGCGTTCGTGTGCGCTGGATGCTGCCAGGCTCCGCTGGGAAGGACCTGTCCTTCCACAGCCAAGACTTCCCACTGCACAGGAGACCTGTGCCAGGCACTCTGCAGCCACCCCAGATGAAAACACCTCCAACACCACACTGTTAAAGGCACTAATTGCTGTGCATTCCATCAGGAGCCTGCAAGGAGCATCCCGCCTAGGGTGTCCACCAGAAACATTCAAGTATCTGTGTGCAGATGACTTGGTTGCTGCTTTTTATAAACATAAATGGGAATGTTGGGACGTCTATGTACTAGAAGGACAAGCAAGGTATTCTTAAACTAGCTGCTGCATTGCTTCCACAATTACTAAATGCCTTTTAATGAGTTTCTGGATCCAGAATTTCTGACTTCAGGCACAGAAAAAAACAGATTGGCATTTACTTCTGATACACCCTGAAGTTAAATTCCTTTAACATTTGTATAATTTATAATCACTTATTCTAGCCTCAGTTCAAGTGGTATTCCACTTAGTAAATCATAATTCTTCCATGGAATTACTGCCTTTCTGATACACCAGGCCCTATTTATTCCCTTCTATGACAAAACAAAAAGTTGGGGATTTCCCCTCAATTGCATTTGTTTACTGGCATCAATCAAAGCTTCAAAGCTTTTTCTTTGACACCAGCTGGCAGAGACCATGGCATGCTCTACATGCCAGGATAGAGTGAGCTGGCTGAGAGAACACAGCTAAGTTCCACTGAGAAACAGACCTTCCTGAAAGGACAGTGTGTGCTCTGCAGCTCCGTAGAGAGGGAAGGGGATGGGAGGGGGGTGTGGGCTACCAGCAGCTAGAAAAAGCATTCAAAGAATAGGCTTAGTTGTGTTGCAACTGGAAAGCTCTAAAATTAAACCATCACCTTTGCTCTTGCCAGCTGAGTCTGGGTAAGATAGCAGAGTTCCCAGGTAAGGAGGAACTTCTCCAGAAAAAATCTGTGGAAGTCAGCTCAAGGGCATTTGCCACCCACCCTGTCTGCAGGCCTGGCACAGGCAAGACAGGGAGAACAAGAGAATCTGAACTGCAACATTTCTGACAAACCCGTAAGTGTGGCAGCCTCTCAGGCCTCCCCAGGAGCTTGTGGTAGCTCAGACATAGTCCTAGGGTTCACCTGCAGCAATTTCACAGTCTGCTTTTGCCCCGCTGTTGAAGCCAAATACAAATGATGCAGCTGACTTTCTGATTCCTATTCCAGAAGCAAGTAGTGAGGGTCATGCTGCTCCTGGAGAATGCTTTGAGTGAGTAGAGGGGAAGTATTAGTGAAGGACATGAATGTAAAAAGGAAAAATGGATGCTCTGGTAGTTTAGGTTGGTGTAATGTCTATTCCTTGAATCTCCCATAACTTGGTCTAGACTGCAGTATAATGAATTTATGTCCCTGTTAGTCCTGCAAGCCCAACACCACTCTACAGCATGTTCAGCCATATCTAAAATACAGGTGGAAACTGCAGAGTAACTACCAGAGGCACCAAGTTGTACTTCACCACCAAGCCCCAACTTCCACACAGCTTGTGCTGCTTCCAAAAGAATGTGGTGGCTATAATCTATTTCACACTGGGCTGTGAACTGTTACAGTCAGTGACAGACACTGACTTTTGTATACAACAAGGTCCATGTTCATATAAACTAAAGCTGTGTTTTTAAATACAGTGTCTTCCTGAAAAAGTAGTGTTGTTACATCTGTTAAATACTGCAACAGGAAACAGAAGGCTGAAGTCAGCTGTCACAACTTTCCTCCAAAGCATGATCACTTTCATAAAATACCTTTCAGCTTAATTTGCCAGAAAAAAAGACTGTAAACAGGTACTGCAAGAAACAGCAGCACGACACTGGTGATCCTGAAGTATCTGTAACTTGTCAACATTCCGATGTCCTAACAGCAACTGTTACTACATACCACCCTTTGAATTCAGGCTTACAAGAAGGGGGGAAAAATCCAGGAACACACCTACAGCAAGAAGAAACTTAACGTACCAAAGCAAGAAAGTGCTACCATCATAATTACTTCATATAATCATTAGGGCTGAATTTGACACTTAAAAAAAAACCCCAAAACAACACACCCACACACAGTTTCTCTGAATACAAACCACTTATTTGTTACAGGGCCAGGGCTAAGTTTGGTCTTAATAAAAGACTGAGAATCCCCCAGTTGCAAACACGTAGTCTGAGACCTTCACAGGGAGGTTAGAAAATTATCACATGCTTGTATTCTCCTCTTCGGTTACTGTTCCACCCATTGCCTAACACTGCTGGATGTTTTTAGCCGCGTGTTTTTCTAGGAGTGCCTGCAGCTTAAGCGAGAGCCCCAATGCCTTACATTGAGTGCCCACCCGGAGGTGGCTTATTCCCCACTTAATAAAGGTGCACTTACAAGACTGATGACACTTAGCACTTCAGAAAATTGACTTGGCGGCTTCCAGACAATAAAAAAGTGTTTCTGTAAGCACAAATCTGGACACTGGACAACACCACGACCAAGTTGTTATCAGTGACTTGGTCACCCTTGCTCACGTGAGCCTGGCGAGTCTGCCTTGATCGATGAAGGTCCCGCAGCTGCAGTGGCTGCCAGGCTTGTGCAGCTCCCAGGTGAGCAAGGGGTGCCAAGCCGAGGCTCAGACAGGTGCAGCACCGAACACTGAAGATGGTTCTACACCGAGGGGCCCCTTCTCCTGCCCGCAGGGAGTGGCCCGGCAGCCCCCGGCCCCGCAGCCCTCGGGGCCAGCCCCG
>VZRQ01005815.1:124488-146094 GCA_013397975.1 Machaerirhynchus nigripectus | reverse complement strand
TGGCGGGAGCGTCGGGGGGCGTGACCACGCCGCAGGGGGCGGGGTTAAATGGGGCGGGGCCGAGAAAGAGGCGGGGCCAGGGCAGCCCTCACGGTGGGCGTGGAAAATAAACAGTGCAACAGTAAAAGGAGCGAGAGGGGCGGCCCCGGGAAAGGGAGTTTTTCACAGGATCGTGGAATAGGTTGGGTTTGGTTGGGTTGGGAGGGGACTCACAAGAGCATGGAGTTCCAATCCTGCCATAGGTACGGACACCTTCCACCAGGTTGCTCAGAGCTCCGTCCAGCTTGGCCTTGAGAACCTTCAAGGATGGGGCAACCTGTGCCAGGGCCTCACCGCCCAGTAAAGAATTTCTTCCCAATATGTAATCTAAAACTACTCTCACTTTGAACCCATTCCCCCTTGTCCCGTCAGCACATGCTCTTGCAAATAGTCTTGCCCCATCTTTCCCGTGTGTTTCCTTCAGGTACTGGAAGGGGAAAGCTTTGTGAAATGAGCTGCTGTTTGCGCAGGGAGCACAGGACACAGCCCTGCGTTTGTGCCGCTGCCTGAGGGGCAGTTTTCCTCCCAGCCGTCATTCCTGTGGTCCTCGAAAAAGTCCACGAGTTGTTGCTTTCTCCAAAGCCAGGCAAACCCCCATGCTCCTTCCCCACGCTGCCTTGAGCCAGCACCCGAGGCCTGGGGCCCTGCGCCCACAGACAGCCAGAGTCTTGTCCTGACACCCTCAGCTCAGCCCCGAGGCCACCGGGCATTGTATAAATGCCACCCTAACGCTGCCCCACGGGCACCGAGGGGAGCTAAGAGCAGCAGCAGTGAATAAGAGCAGTGTCACTGCTCTCTTATTCAGGCCCTGTGTCCAAGGCAGAATGTAATTCACTATCCACCGAATGTTATATTCTAGTCTTTGGCAGCAAAGCTGACACTGCTAATTTTTCGAGAAATTAAGGCCAACAAGATAGCCTAGCTTAACACAAAGCAAAAATAAGCTCTCGTTTGAAAAATTAATCAAATCTGTCAGACAGCATAAATGTTAACGTTTCAGCAAGGGCTGCATCACTTTTGTGAAAACACTTCTACTCTAATCTCACAGACGATAGAAGCACTGTTAGCGGTAATGAGATCGTGCCTACATGGGCAATTAACTTGTGATTCCTCACCAAACAGCAAACAATCGCACAGCTAGAAAAGTGAGGAAATGACACCACGATAATTGGAAGAGGAGGAAAAAGCAGAGCTGTGTCAAGATCTAACAGACATTGCCCCTTGGGGTGTCCCCTGAGCTCAAGCCATATATAATAACAGCATTCTCAAACGTGCTTAAAAATCTACTGCCAGCAAGGCTGGCTCGGTAGCGTGTTCACAAGCAGCAGCCTGTGTGTGCTGGGCAGCCGTGGGTTTGAGCAGATACACAAAGCTCAAGGGCTGCAGCAGTCACAATAATCAGTGGTAATACACAGCCTGGTTTTTATCAGGTGTACCCCTACTGAGCACAGACTGAAGGGATATGTTCCTATGAACACCTCCCTAGCGGGGCCATCGGCCACTTTCTTCACTGTAATTAGCTTTCCAGAGGTCTGGCATACACACACAGGGTGAGGATGTATGCATATGTGTAATAAGGGTATGCATATGTGTAATAAGCATATGCAACAGTATGATTCCTTTTTCTACATTCTACATTTTAGGGTTTTTTCCTAATATATGATCATGTTTCCAACTCAGCCCCATAGAAAAGCTCCTGCTAATTTGAGAGAGAGGACTTTACCAGTAAGTGCTTGCAAAGAACAGAAGAGATACTTCCATCAAGTTGTGCAACTCCGTAAGTACACGTCCAGCCACGTGAGTTGTTTGCACGTTTTGTGTATCCCACGTGCGATACTCTGCCTAACACCCCAGCCCTGGAAATCACACCCAGAGGCAACGACTGAGCTCTGCAGGGTTTATTAATACCACCTCCAAAAGTGAGAGGGTACTCTGGCTTTAGTGAGGGCTCTCTGTAACTGTTCTAAGTACTTCAGATCCAGGAATCAACCTTCAGAGCCTTTTCTCGGCGTATGACATTCATCCTGGTGACACTCAAGTAGCACACTGCTGAAGGACAGCTGGGGCACATCTATATTTGTGCCATTGCTCATTGCTGGCATGTCCCTATCTGAGCAAAGAGGCAGGGTAGGGTTACCGCAATAAGTCTTCCAACTGCAGTCATAGGAAAGTGGAAAGGAATTGCTTTCGTGTGAATTAATTTTTACTAGGGGGAATAGAAGTTAACTTTGATGCCATCTGAGCTATCAGAAGAATTTATGACGTCTTAATATAGAAGGCAAGTTTTTAGGTAGTAACATTCTTTGTTATTTATTTACAATAATTGACGGTCACGGACTTAAACGTGCTTCATGTAATTTTATCTGTGCCTGCAAAGCAAGCAAACACTGAGCAATCATCTGAAAATCTTATTTAGGCAGCAGGATTGCAGACAAGCTTAATTATGCTTACTTTAATTTCTTTTATTTCATTTTGGTAGGAAAACTACATGTTAATTCACTTTTCTAATTAGTAGTAGCTTCTAAAGCAAGCCTTATTGTTATAATTATGGGGAAAAAAGTCTTTGCAGGAGCCAGACAACATTTTCTGGTACGTGTCAAGACCTCTTCTCTGTTTAAAATGCTAGAATTTGCATGATTTATTTACTGCCTTTAGCGTAAGTAGTATTTCTGCCTAACTTCAGTGTTTTTGTCTCTAGTAGGATATTGCTAGCTGTAGAATCCACACCCATGTCTGCAGTGCCAGAAGACAAACTATGAACTTCTGTGTGGGTTTTCTTACAGATCTGTAAGGCTGGACTCAGCCAGGGATATAAAACCAGAGAGTGCAAAATGTCTCAGTATTTTTCACGGTTTTGGGAAGCTGCTTTCTATTAAGTCACTGGTTGTATTGACTCTGTTAGCTAAGCAATTCTCAGGAAAATTAGTAAAATATTGCTGAAATAAATTTGAGGTAATAGCAACTACTCAAAACTAAAAAAACCACAAAAAGTAGTTTGAAAGCAAACTTATGTGAAAGCTTATCCAGAAGCTCTGATAACACTGATGTCTGACCTATCTTTTGGCTTTTTTTTTCTGCAAGAAAGTGATTTTAAAGCTTTCATATGCTTCCCTTAGCTAGGACTAGTTGTAACTACAGGTTAATTGATATTCAGCTGAAATCTTTCCGTGAACTCTTTTGCTTGTGGCACTAAACTGCTGATAAAATTGATCTGAGTAGTTGTGTAGCCATGATTCCATTCATGCTGGTGAGCAGTGGAGGGCTGTGGGGAGGTTTCAGCTCAGAGAGCTCTCTGACTCTGTACTAGCATTATTTCACTGCTGTTAATACAAGCTGGTTGGAAAGAGTGGGCTTGGGGAATCAGCATTAAAATTGCCTTTGCACTTTTAATGTTGTCCCACGTGCATCTGCTTTATCATACAGCTTTGCATGTTGCCTGCACGTGCTCTTTTCACACCTCCCTCCTTGCACAGAATGGACAAAATGTGCAAGGTTGGGGTGAGAGCAGGCGTCTCTCAGTGCAGAGGTCAGTGCCCTGCCTTGCTCCCTAGTTACTGTAAGCTTTATATGTTAAAACATGTATTTTTCACAGCACATGAGAAGCCCCAAAGGGCAGTATGATTTCTCTGCAGTATGTTTTAGAAAGGACCCAAGACCTGGACTCAAGTTTCAGTATTAAGAATGGCAACTTGAAAAATCCAGAACAGGACTTTTCAAGGCATTTACTAGTGTGTTCTGTGGCATCAGTGGACACAACAGAGGACATTCTACATTATGTCTGACTGACAGTTCAGAAAGCATGGTTGACAGCAGCTCAAGGGTGAGCAGACTTCAAACCAGGCCATTTCCACTTGCACAGAACAGCACTAACTGTGCCTGAAGCACAGTTGCAGTGTTGAGCTGAGGACAGGACCACTCCACAGTTTGGAAATCAGGCATCAGGGTCACAGATGAGCCACTCAGAAAAGAGGATGCACACCAGAGACAGCTCTATGTTGTGCTTTGCACTGAGGTGAGAAGCAAACAAGCTTTCTGTGGCTTCCCTTCATTCAGAAGCTTCACTTACGGAGTGAAGCTACTGACTTTGGTCTTTCCCATGCCTACCTCCAGGACCTGAGCAGTCCTCAGCCAAAACTGTTCCATCTATATACTTTTAAGCAAGAAAAACTCATGCTTGATAGCTAAGTATGTAGCTAAAGGTCTTTCTTATCTTTTACAAGCTTGAGACTCACCATCTCAAAAGCCTCGCTGAGGATACAAATGTCATCCAGATCTGGCAGCACAAGAGACTATGAGACTAGCGGCCAGTCGCGTGATCATTCAGCCTCCCCACCAGTCCCAGAGTCTAGTGACACTGACACTGAAGGGTTGATATTTTATCACATGGATCTTTATGGATCAAAGGAAAGGTTTGATATCTTTCCTGAAGAGCTCTCTGGTCGAGGAGACAGATCTCGGGGGGATACAAGAAGGGAACCTGCATTGAGTAGTGAAAAAGTTCAGCGCCCGCAAGAAGCTGGCTATGACTTGGAAAAGGAGGTTGCAGAGCTGGCTAAAATGTATGGACTTGATGAGGATAGAGAAAAAGAGCTTGAGCTTCTTGAAGGACATCTGGAGAAGGTGGAGAGCAGATGGCCACGGGCTCGCACAGAAAAAGCAGGACCACAAGGCTCCATACATAACTCCTCAAAAAGCAGCTCTTCAGGGAAAGATCCAAGTCAGAGCACAAAGCAACAAGGACTTCCTGATGAGGCTTCTCAAGGTGAAAATCAGAGCAAAGCCAGAGCAGATGATGAGGCTGAGAGCAACATATGGTCCAGAGGGGGGCTAAGCAGCGGCGGCATGTCAGATGAGTGGAACAGTCAGGCTGTCAGTGAGGAGGAGGAGGAGGAAGAGGAGGAGGAGGAGGAAGAGGAAGAAGCAGCAGATGTTTTTTGTTCTACCTGCAAGATACCAATCCGAGCTTTTGACAAACTATTTGGTGAGCACAAGGATCACGAGGTTGCTCAGCTCCCCAGTGCCGTGGAAAGCGAAAAGGTGAGAGTAACACAGGTGTACTGTGGTGCCCCTAAAACAGTTTTCAGACATAGTAAGAATCACACTTGTGTTGATTGATGGGTGTTTTGTAGGAGGAGATCCATAAAAACATGTGCAAGTTGGAAGAACAGATTGCTCAGATGGAAAATGTTGCCAGCCATTTGGAGGAAATCTTCATCACTGTAGAGGTAAGGCATTTTTTCTGGGATTAACTTTATGGTAGTGGGGTTAAACAGTTTTGACAGTCATACTGACATTCATAGTGTTCAGTTGGTAATGAGGTGAGTACTTACAGTAACAGAGCACAGCATTATCTTGGGGTTTGTCTAGACAGAAGTACTCAGGAAATCCCTTCCTAATGATTTTTCCAAGTGGGCTGGTAAAACCACATTTATAATTTGCACAGAAATTTGCATTCAGAAATAAAGTGACCACCTCTCATGCCATCTTAGTTTTAAATGGCCGAAGAGGTGTGATCTAATTATCCATCCAGAGTGCAGCCCTTGTGTTTCCTCGGCTCCATTCACAGAAGTGTCAGATCCAGGCAAATCCTTGGACCAGCTGCTTCAAGCTGATGACTTCAAGAATTGTGCTCCCGTTCCGCTGCTCTGAATTTGGCCCCAGAGGAAGGAGGTCAGCTGGCAGCAAGTTCAAACTGAAGCAGTAACTCAAGGCACTACGGTCTTTTCTCTGCTGCATGTGGCACAGGAGGACATCAGTGCCTGAGCAGTGGCAGTAAAATCTTGCCTGCTCCTTGAATCTTCCTTCCTAATGCTTTTTCCAGCTGTGAGTGACGATACCAGCTGCTCAGCTCCCTGAGCACAGATCCATGGACCCCACTGAGTTGCCATGGTTTCTTTCATGGAAGGATGTGCTTGACTGTTGGTGGAAACACTTGTGAGATTATGGCTAGGATATATCCTAGTTGTGCTGCCTGGGTTTAGGTTGCCTTACATCATTGTTCTTATTGTAATTTCTGTTGCTCTTATGCCTGGAACAAAATCCAACACTTTTGTGCCTCAGTGGGGGTGACTGATCAGATTAAACCCCTAAAAATGCGCATTAGTTAAATTACAGCTTCTGTGTACTGGTACTGTGTCCTAGTTCTGTGAATTAAACCATGACACATTACCTCTCTGGTAAGGAGAAGTTTGGGCAGACCAGAGTAAGGTTTTCCTCTGGATGACCTATGGATCAGGCTTGATGCCAAGCTACAAACCCTCAAATGCCTTGCAGGAAAATTTTGGGAGGCAGGAGCAGAACTTTGAGGTGCATTACAACGATGCAGTGCAAGTGCTTGCTCAGAAGTATGAAGAACAGCTGGAAGCACTGGGAGAAGAGAAGAGGCAGAAGCTGGAAGCTCTGTATGAGCAGCTGGTCAGTTGTGGGAAACATCTTGACACCTGCAAGGAGCTGACAGATGAAACCCAGGAGCTTTTCCTGGAAAATGACAAAGCTGAATTTATGAAGGTAAAGAGCTTTAACTGTCAAAGCTCCTTCTAATTGCTTTTTGCTGCTTGCAAGTAGTCCCCATCTGAGAAGTCCCAGTCAGCTTCTTTGCTAGGGAGAATTTGGGATGCTCAGTCCATGGTGCTGTCACTGCTCCAGGTGCTTGGCATGGTGGCATTGACTTAGTAGGGCAACACAATGGGGGCAAAATGCAGAAGCAGATGTTTGGAATTTGGGTGCTCATTGATTTGTGAGTCACACTGGGGTTCCGAGAGAAGATATCTTGCTGAAATGCTTATCTGGGGAAACTCTGGAAGAACTTAGTGTTCCTTGCCTTGTGCAGGCTCAGCTCTCTTGCTCTATTCTGGGCTCACAGCAGGCAGGCTGATGCAATCACTTAGGAAGACGTTTCCTTTTCTTGCTCATTTTGGAGGAAAGTTCAGCTGAACAGGAGGCTCCAAACTATATACATCAAGAGCTCCTGCAAAGTGATGGATGAAATCCCACTCTTGAGGTGGTGTCAAGATGGCATTTTTCTTTGGCAGGTAGAAAAATAATTGGGAAAAAATGAGAATTTTCACTGATGATGGGTGATTGCTCTAACCTGAGCTGTCCTGTGACTCAGGTGGGTGGGAGCATTTCTGTAGCACAGTGACAGTAACTTCTGAACTGGACATCAAACAAATCTCCTAACACCTCCAGTCTACTCCAGTGGGTCAGTTTGCTGTGTGATTCCAACCCACTGAGTTCTTCACTTGAGCTGACTTTTCCCATTCCTCTGCATCTCTGAAATGCACAGATTTTCTGCATTATTTTCTCCTTAGCCTGTAAACAGTTTTACAGCGCCCCTAAGAATCATTATTCATCAAGAAGTGAATACCTGTTGGCCATGAGCTCTCAGCTGCTTAGATTTCTCCAGGGACTGTACATCTGTCTTCCAGTTACAGGCACTGCTCAGCCTCCCTCCAGTGCAGACCATTTCACTGAGTTCTTTTGCCCAGCTGATTTTGGTTTTTGTTTGTGAGGGATCTGTTGGGACTTTGGACAACCAAGGAGGGAATCAGTCTAAAGTCTAGATGGGCAGACACTGATAACTACCTGATATTGCTCGTTATCTTACTGTAAATTCAGCCAAGATCTGTCCATTTGAATAGACAGGGCTGGCTTTGTTCTCAGAGCTGCGTGAGAGCCAATTACTTCATTCCAAAGGCTGCATTTGGGGCCGTTTATGTAAGACAGGTCAACAGCACAATGTAGTCTGACTCTGGACTTTCCTATCTTTAACACTCTCTCTTTTTTTTCCAACAGGCAGCAGTAACCATGGTTGACAGGTAGTATCACAGTCTGGGATTTTGTGTCACATTTCTTCCTGCTAATTGGATGGGTTACTGGAGACGCTTGCATGTTCTGGACTTTGTTCAGGCACACAAATGTTGTCTAAGCCACTAGAGCTACTGAAATATTTAGTATTTTTGTTTTAAAGTGCACCAGAAAAAGTTGCTCTAAGAAACTTAACGCTCAACACTTGTTTGGATCCAATTTCAAGAAATCTGAAAGGAGAGTTAGAGCCTGAATAAATCAGTGTTTTCGGCTTAGTAATAAGGAACTAATTTCACCGAGACACAGGCTTGCTAAAGCTTTTGAAAGAAATGCTCTGGATACAAATGAGACTCAAACTGAGCTCCCTAAATATACTGTAACAGGCTTATGTATGCATTAATATGGTGGGGTAGAAAGTCAAGCTGTGGGAGCTCAAAACAGATACTGAAAAATCTTGGAGCAATTGGAAGAAGTTTTAGGGCACACTAAATCATATGGAAGAATCACCCTCCTAACTGACTGTTACTGTTCATGAAAACACAGAGAAGAGAAACCCCTTTTTTTCAAATTTACAACACCTAGAGCCACGAGGTCCTGAATTAGGAATAGTGTAAATTCAAAACGATGACAGTTTTGGAGCATTTAATAGGGTACTTCCCACAGCGAGGTGCTGGGCACACCTCACTCCCCACTCGGTGGCAGCACGGTGCGTGCAGCCAGCTGGCTGCAGCAGCGGGGCACACAAGGCTGGCCCTCAGTCCCAGCAGCAGCCAGCTCCCTTTGGCATCTTGGAGCACTGATGGCCACGTGTCTCCAAGCTACAAGCACGGGGAGGCTGAGCTTGTACAGCTATGGAAAGGGTGTTTTAAGGAAACAGATGTTCATTTGAAGTCTGCTGGTTTTTTTCTCCTACAAAGAGCCATCATAGACAGATATCTCCAACACTATGGTACTTCCTATTAGACATTAATTTTTTTTCCCTACAATTACAGGCTGGAAGAATTCTTAAAGAAAGAAGTGGATTTAGAGCTTTCAACGCTGCCAGACTTTGAAGAGCGGGTCATAGATGTCTCTGAAGTTGAACAACTAATGAACTCCATTAATGCTATTCCAGGTACTCTTCCTACCCCATCATTATTTCAGACCTATTTACATTTAAGTAAGGATCTGTATTAAACATTACTTCTTTTAAAGGAGATCTCCAAAGGCAGAATTAATTTCTCCCTAGTTTTCCTTCTAGTTTGTTTTTTTTTTTGTTTGCCTATATATACAGAGACACTGGAAGGTATTTTGGGGTATTTTTTCCATTTGTTCTCAATATAAAATTACCAGAATTACTGCTAAATTGGGACTTCCTGCTCTTGCTGCACAATTTCCTAGAAGACTCATGAAGATTACTGCCTTCTGTTGAGGGGTCAGGCATGCTTAGTTGGTGATAACTTGTCTTACCTTGTAGTTACTTGAACAAAATAGAGAGGAACCCCAGACTACTTTAAATAACTTACACAGCTTCTCTTGATAAACAGATTTCAGTGGGTTATTCCTCTGCTATTTACTAAGCATTTTTCCCCCATAATCCACAGGAAACAGCACAACATAAACAAATTTTGAGTAACTAAAAAAAACCCTAAAATTTTAAATCTTTTCTGGTGCATCACAAATGGTCAGAAAGAACAGTGTTCTTTTTTTACACCCAATGCTGTGCTTTCTTAACACAAAACAGCATTTGGTACTTGTTTGCTTGTGCTGCTGACCCCTGTTGTTGAGCTTTTCCCTGATCCTCAGGGTGGCTGGCAGCAGTGGCAGATGTTGGGCTCACTGGAACAGCCCTCAGAGCAGGGGAGGCCACGTTTACAGAGAAGGGGTAGGCTGATGCTTATTTATTTTGTTGTCTTGACTTTGATTTGAAGCAAGACTAGTTCTCACACACCAGTGACCTGATTATTATCTGCAACTCTTTACAGAGTCAGCTCCTGACTTTTCTCCATGTGGGAGGAATATGACCCTGTTTGGTGCCAAGGCTTTGTGCAAACACCTTTGGGAGAGGAGAGGTACAACATACCACAATTATACATTCAAAAACTGACCTGTTTTTCCCTCTGCAGCTCCTTGTGCCCCTGTGATCAATCCCCAGGCTCCCAATGCAGCAACTGGCACCTCACTGAGAGTTTGCTGGGGCCTCTTCTCAGATGACACTGTGGAATGCTACCAGCTGTGCTACAAACCAGTGAGCAACGAGAGGCACAGCGATGAGCAAGCAGGTAAGGAGGCCTGGGCCCAAGGGGACACCTCAGCCCTCCACTGGGCCCATCACAGGAGCAAAGACAGGACATGGCAGCAGCAGGGATAGCAGGAATGGGAACAGTGGGTGGAGTCAGGAGGATTTCTGGAGGGTGGGCACTGCATTAGACACACATGTGCTGCATCCTCTGCAAATTTTTAAAGAGCAAGTCATCATATCACCAGCACACCCACTGAAACCCCCAGATGATTTTGCAGCTTATCTTAGTGCTAATAGTAGGCTGTAACTCCCTAAGAGGCACAGGCACACAAAGAACCACAGAACCATCGTAAAATGTCCCAGCATTGTGACAAAACTGCTAATACTGTTCCTGCAGAACCTTCACAAGTGGAAGCCAGTAGAGTGCCAATGGCCAGCTGGGAAAGAAAAGCAGAAGCTATCTAAATTGTATAAGATGAAGAATGAGAAATGAGTAGTAAAATAGCTTCAGCTCTTGTCCCATCTGATTTATGGTGCTTTAGAGGAAGGCATCATGAAACTGCCTGACAGCTGATCAAAGGGGGTGGAGCACGAGGAGCTCTCTTGGACTCAGCACACAAAACAATGCACCCCAACTCCACTATGTGATGCAGCTTTGGGGAAAAGTGGGCAACTGTGTAAAGGCACTGTAAATGCTTTGTTGTTGTCGTTTCAGAGCACACACTGAAAGTCAAAGAAACATACTGCACCATTACTGATCTGGTGCCAAATACACAGTATGGGTTTTGGGTCAGTGCTTTAAATGCCTCTGGTATCAGTCCACCAAGTGAAAGAGCAGTTTATGTAACAGGTAAAAATATTTTATTCATACAACTTTGTGACCTTCATAGTGACATTCAAAATCATCTCTGAATTTGATGCCAGTAATGCTTTCTGGGCACTTACTTTCTTCTGATGTAAGCCTACTGACTGCATGGGAATTCCCTGCTTTTATTTGGAGAGCCTGTCATGCCAACTGTCCCTGTTTTAGAGTGGAAGAAACAGAAGCAGAGAGACAAAATAACTTACTTAAATGCAAGCATGTAGACCAGCTGTGAATAAGGTTCAAGTTTCCTGGTTCTGCAGATGAATGCCAGTTCTTCTTTTATTGGCCTATAGGTATTTTTTGGATTCACCTGTCATGCTGTTCTTTTTAACTGCAGTTCAGTCAAGGACATTGAGTGAAATCCTGACATCAGATTGAGCAAGTCAGTGTGAGACCTTCAAGTACTTGTTCCAGATATCTTTGACATCTCAGAGCAGAGAAGGGATGCACCTTCATGACAAAGATAAAACTAATGATAGAAAACAGCTGTGTAATCAGTCTTTATGTTACTCCTCTGTTTAATTCTTTTGGGACCTTTATAGCCCAAATTAAGTCTTTAACTAGTACTGTTAATCACTCTACCTGCTGTTCACTGTCCATTGGGGAGGCAGGTTTCCTTAACTACACAGTATTAGCAAACAACGGTTTTCTGGTTTTTTAAGTCTTCAAAGCATGTTGGTTGCAAACATCTTCAAGCAACAGCTTAGAACTGTTCTTTTGCCTCCTTTTTAGCTCCTTCACCACCTACCATAAAGAGCAGAAAGATCCGAAGCTGTGAAAGTGCAGCACTGGTGTGCTGGGAATCCAGAGACATTAACCCTGTTGATTCCTACACGGTTGAATTGGCCAAGCTGACAGATGAAGAAAATGGTGATGTCATTACCGAGTGAGTTACTCTTCTATTGAGCCCATGACCTGTAGAGATGAAACCATTTCAATCATGTGGCATCAGATAGGACTAAGAGAGGACCCATGACCTTCTGGTGAATTGACATTTATAAATAATCCTCCTAGTAAAATTAGTTGTATAAATGTTAATCAAAAATTACTATATGAGAACTATGGGTATGGGAAAGGGCAGAAGCAAATGTAAAATGTAAAGATCTGCAGTCTGTCACAGACTCTTGCCCTGCTACTGACAACTGCACAAGGTAAAATGTTATTGATGGGTTACAAGAGAAGTGTAATTTCTTTCTTGCTCAGAAAAATAATCTCAAAGGTCTACCTTTGTTCTCTACCCTATCATTTTCCATGGATTTATTTTTTGTAGATCCATTGTTGGGATCCCTAACTGTGAAGTCCTAATTCACCTCCAGCCAACTCAAAAGTATCATGTGTGTGTCCGAGCCCAAAACCTGGGTGGTTCCAGTGAAAGAAGTGAACCTGTCCTGATCCACACCACAGGTACTGTACAGCTCAGAACAGCTCCAGCAGCCTATTGTAGTATCTGTTACCTTAACAGAAAGATTCCTGCTGGTTTCAATGGCCTCTGGATCAGGTCCTAATCTCTTTCATCTAATTACACACCTGGTAACCTTTTAGGAATGAAAAAACCAAGTTCTTGTAATAGTAAGTGCATTGCTTTACCTCTGTAATTTATAATATTGCTGTATGGTACATTTGATACTTGAAAGTTACTAATTTCTAAACATTTTAAAAGACAGTATCAAACCCAACACCCACATATTGCCAGCCTGCAAAGTACTGACATGCCAGTGAGGAAAGCTGTAGTGTGATTTTACTTCAGAGATTACCACGTAATGAAGCTGCTGCTGGAAAGTATGGCTGAGACAGCACTTTCTAGAGCCATTTAGCAGACACCAGTGCTCACCTTCATCCCTGCTGCAATGACACTGCAACTTCACTGGCTCGTCTCAAATCTCCCACACCACTCACAGATGCATTCACACCTCACCTGTGTCTGCTCTGCCCTTACCTTCTGTGAGAGATTTGCAAACTGTATTTCTTCAGCAAGATGACCACACAAGGTTCTGTTTCAGTAAAACTGTCTGCCACACAGCAGTGACACCACGGAAAAGAAATGCTCATCCTTAAACCCCCGGAAAGGAAGACTGTCATTGTGTTATCATCGTTTGTGTGTATTCCAGCTGCTTAAATCAAACTCAATATTTGAAATTGCCCATTCTGTTTGCACAGCATGTGTTTGTTTTCAGCAGCACATGCCTGTAATTGCCCTGTCATTGTTTGTATTGTATTTGCAATGAAGTAACTTGCAGTTTGATTATAATGATTTCGTTTGGGATTACCATGGGGAGATTTATCTGCTGGGAGTCTACATTATGCAAACAGCTGATGCAAATTGATCTGTCGGCTGCAAGAGCCCACCTCCAACACCGGGAATGGCCTTTGATCCTTTCTGGGGTGGATAAACAAGCACCAGCTACACACAGCAGCTGTGCCTTGTGGCTGCTCCTCAGGGCCCAGTGCGTCAGGCCTGCTCTGTGAAGTCTCCACAGAAAGAAAGGCAGAAGCACTTTTATCCTGGGCTGGACTCACCTCTCTGAGGGCTGATCTGACAAGGGAGGTGCTGAAGCATGAGAGATCCTTTCTCTTCAAAGTGTACCCAGCATTTACGTGGATGAGTGAGGCCATGGAGAGTCCTTTAAGCCTCCTTTCTCATTTCAGTGATTAAAAGTAGTCACATCAGACAGTCCATTGCAGGGATGACCCCTCATCTCTGAATGGCTACTTCCTGCACAATGCCTGCAGCTTTGAGCCCTGGTGGGGTTCAAAACCAGGCTAAGTGCCCTGCTTTTCACAAGGCTGAAACTAAACTGTGTTAAGCTGTAAAACACCCATTTATTAGAAAAACTTAAAAAAGATGATCTTGTCCTCTCAATGTCAGCCACAGATTCTTCCTAGAGCATTGGTGAATCTTTTTGTGGATCCAAACATTTCACCACACCCTTGCTGCAAACCCTAATGCTATAAGGAATTACTGGAGTTAATCCTCAGGCATTTTCTCTTGCAGGCACCTGCTTCTACCTTAATGAGGACACAG
Organism: Machaerirhynchus nigripectus; assembly: GCA_013397975.1. Classification (NCBI taxonomy): domain Eukaryota; kingdom Metazoa; phylum Chordata; class Aves; order Passeriformes; family Dicruridae; genus Machaerirhynchus; species Machaerirhynchus nigripectus. Next base: position 132,141 of record VZRQ01005815.1, on the reverse strand, counting down.
CCCATCCTTTACTGGCAATTCTAGATGATGGATTTACCATTTCATGTGATGAACTGGAAAACCCAGAGTGTGATCTGCCTGTCTATGATAACAGCTTTACAAGGTATACAGAAGCATTTAAGTTTCTTTGGTTTTTTTAACAGATGCCAGGAAATGTCTAATGGGGCTTTCAGCAGCTCTGATTAATTTTTTGAGTTGAAATCTCTCTCTCCAGCTGCTCTTTGGAACTTGGAAGTTATTTCAAGTTCTTAAAGAGGATTACAGATGCAGCAGCCACAATTACGTGCAAGCCTACTTACTTGTCTGGCACACTGAGCTCAATTTGAACAGGTATTTAGGTGCCATAACAAATGCTAAGGAAAGGAGAGGGATCTGAAAACTTACCTCTTGTTGAAAGATATAACTGATACTGTTTGGACCAACAGGTGTTACTTTCAGAAAAGAATTAAGCCCTTTGCCATTGTAGTGAGAGGCTAAGCTTGCCAAAATGCTATTTCCAGTCAAAACCACAGAAACACCGTATAACCAGGACAGGCATCTGCAGACCCAGGATAACACAAGTCTGCAACTTAGGCCCTCCATGGAAATGCAGTGCTACTAGAGGACTTGGGAGAAAAGAGTTGGGAGCCATTATGGTAATCTTAAATGGGATTTCCTCCCACTTCTACAGGATTCTTTTATGTTTTATGTCAACAGCCAGAACTGGCTCTCATCTCATTCAAAGGCTGAGGTTTTGGTACCACTATGAACTTTTCACAAATCTCTTTCAAGCCAAGATACTGAAAAAAGAAGAAAAAAAAAAGCTCCCAAGCTGAAATGCCTAACATTCATACTGCAAGGAAATTACATGGCAAACTCTTCTTTCTGAAGTTTGTGTGGTCTCCTAAAGGCTGATGTATTTCCTAACCACAGCAGCTTCTTCAGTGCAGCTCAGGTTTGCCTTGGTGACTTTGCAGCTCTCATCAGGTCATGTTTGGTTCACAGATGTTTACCCATCCATTTTGCATCATTCCTTTTCCTTCTCAGGCTGTAGCAACACAGCCCCTCTGAGCCCTGATTTCAGCAGCCTTTAAGCTGTTCCCAAGACATTTACATGCACTTGCAATGAACTGTACACTGGCTCTAAGCAAGTGCAGCTGCAGAGTACAGCTATTGTGCTGTGCATGCCCATCCTCACACACCAGGCCCTCCAAATGCTGAGTGCAGCTCTCTCTCAGCATTGCCTACAAGAGCTCAGTGTCTGCCAGCAACATCCTTTTCCTTTGTAACTTACAACTTCAGACACAACCATAGAAACATAAAAGTTGTGCGTCTTTGAAACCTGCTGGCCCCCTTGACAATGACAGCTAATACACCATGTACATTTCCTGAGAAAAAGCTGAGGTGTAATCTTACAGGAGTCATGTTGCCCTCTTAGAGTGTTTCAGAAGCATTTGGAACGGGTTGTTTTGCCCAATTTTCTTGCTTCAGAACCTGTGTTTTTGCAGACTGGCATCTTCAAAGCACCCAGTTCCTTTGACTCCCAAGACTGCCAGTAAATCAAGCTGAAGGGTGTCTCTGTAATACATTGTCTTTGTCTGTCTCTATTACACAACTTTCAAAAGAGTTATTTTCTGCATGGTCCCTTATCATACATTTCACAGCCCAGGTACCCAGCATATTACAAGTTCTCCTACCATGTTCAATTCTTCCTAATCTCTCCAAACACAGCGTAGACAGGTTCCCTCCTCCCCAGCTGCCCCAGGAACTTCATGCTGTTACAGTGCTGAGTTCCTAATAGTGAGTAATATTCAAAATCCTGGGCTGTTTAGAAAGAAAATGCAAAATCTGTAGACTTTTTTCCCCTGTTTTGCTGGGGTTCACCAGAGCACTCTCTTTTCTAACAAGTGCTAACTTTCCTAGAAAACCCAGGCAGTATATGATGCTGTTCTACCTCTTCCTGGAAGTGCCCAGGACACTCATTTATACAAAGCTACCCACAAGTAAAAACAGGGCAGGTGTCACAAAGAAACCACTGTGGGCTGGGTGTCAGCTCCTCAGCGTGAGGAATTCACTGGAGTCAAAAATCCACACTGCACTGCTAAGGAGACAGCAAAAGTGGCTTTTGTTTATTGCTATGTAATGTCCAGCTATATACATACCTGAACACATCTAAACACTGTAAACAGCATTATAGAGAGGCCCTGCCAAAACACATATTCCTGTCTCCCACAGATGCATTGCCATCCTGGGCAGTCTGATCCCATTTCCAGGGAAGCATTACTGGGAGGTGGAAGTTGAGGAAGATACAGAGTACAGAACTGGTGTGGCTTTTGAGAACACTCCGAGACATGGTCACCTGGGGGCAAACAACTCATCCTGGTGCATGAGGCACATCATCACACCCTCAAGGTAAGGGCTGTGGAGGCTGCAGGTCTGTGACAGGAACACCTCTTACACCTGCAGGCAGGGAAGCAGAGAAGCCAGAGATCTTGTATCAGCTCAGACCAGGCACCAGGGGCCTCTGACATTCCACCCTTGACACTGTAAACTGGTGTTGGAAGGATACTGGAACGCTTAAGCAAATCCTCCTCCTTTTTTAGGGTGTTTCAGAAGCATTTGGCATGGGTTATTTTGCCCAACTTTGTTGCTCCAGATTCTTGTGTTTTTGCAGATTTGCATCTTCGAAGCACCTTCGAAGAGTTCCGTTGCCTCTGAGACGGTGCTAGTGAATCAAGCTGAAGGGTTTCTCTGTGGTACATTGTGTCATTGAAATGACACGTTGTCACATTGAAACAGGAAGTTCCAGGAACAAATCAGAATAAAGTCTGAGATGCAGAATTTAACTGTAAATGTTACAAAAAACCTCAGTGAGAAGACAGAGGGTAAAAGATCCATGTAACCCAGAAGCCAGCTAAACCCAGCTACACCCAACTGCTTTTAATTTCTGTTCTACCTATGGCAGTATATCATACCTGCCTGCAGAAATGCCAGCTCCCCTCATGCCTCAGCTGCACTGCTGCCTCTCCCTGGACACTGGTACATTAACATCACTGCCTTTGACTCTCATGAGCAACCTGGGCACCTGTGTGCAGCAAGTGCTTCCCTTTGAGAGCAGCCAGGATGCCTTCAGCTCTTTTGTGTTTCTTGCCTACAGGCACAAGTATGAATTCCTGCACAGCGGGATGACACCTGACATCAGAATTACTATTCCCCCCACAAGGATTGGCATCCTGCTGGACTATGAGAACTGCAGACTGTCATTTTTCAACGCAGATATTGCCCAGCACCTTCACACATTCAATTCTCACTTCCAGCATTATGTACACCCCTGCTTTGCACTGGAAACACCTGGTATCTTAAGGATACATACTGGAATTGCAACACCCCCATGGACTGCCCTCCCATAACCTGTGTTCTGCAGCTACCACGCCTGCGTGGAACCTGCACTGAGCAGTGCTCTCTTTCAGCATTAACTGCTCCATCATACTCCATATAAACCAGCTGTTTCCCAGTAAGAGCAAAGCAATCCTGACCCACACCAGCTGCCAGGCCTGAGCCCTTAGGAGTTTACATCCTCTAGGGAAGGATCTTAGCTAAAAGCCACTGTGGCCACAAGCTCCATCAGCATCCCAGAATTCTCATTAGAAATGGATACCATCCTCCTCAGAGGTGACACTGTCACCATGCAGCAGTGGCAGCTGGATCACAGTTCCCCCAACACCCACCCAAAGCCTGGGGAACTCCCCAGTTCCAAAGCAATCGTTAATTCTACTCCTGAGTCTACTCAAGAGCCAAAAACATGAAGAAAAACAAAAATAGCAAAAGGCATAATCACCATACAGCTGCTGGAGCTGAAAACAACCATGAAGCTGATCTCCCAATCAAGTGATCTTGTTGCTACATGAAGTCTGTAACACAAGGTAATCACATACACCTCCCCCATGTGTGAACTCCTAGTGCCCACACACCCAGTCAGGCTTTCTGGAATACCCAAGCCTGCACTAGTCCCAAGTATAAGCCATTTTTACAGAATGCCCATGCTTCTCATTCACCCATCTAGGAAAAAAAAGACAGGCTTTTTGCAGTGCTTGATTGCCCTTACAGAGCAACCTAGAGCAACGCTTTTAACCGCTTCTTTTTAGCTATGCTCACCTCCATTTGGCTGTATGCTCCCTCCACACTCGCAGATCTGTTCTCCCCCTCAGCACTGAAGAATTCCAATGCTGTGCCCTTGAAGCTCTGGGTGTCCAGTGGGGCTGGAAGGACTCTGGCCCAGCACACAGTTGAGACACCCTTGTTTGGGTTTCATTCCCAGACACCAATCAAGACAGTCTGTCAAGCAGGCTTGGCCAGCTCTTAACAGCCTCACCTGTGTATGTCAAAACTACCTAAACTCAATCAAGACTCATTAACAGAGAAGCTTTACCACAGATTTATTGCACATTCATTACAAAAATCATTGGTTCAAGTTTCCATTCTAAGGGATAGCCAGGAACATGCAGTGGCCTCTACAATATGCAGGGTCTCTACAAATAAATGCCGTTGGCAAAACTGAAGAGATTTTACATACAACTGCGTGTCAAAAGCTTGTCTGTTCTTCCTCCAATAGCTTTTAAAAAGTCTTGCCAAAATGGGCCTTTGGAAACCACAAAAACAGGAGCCGAGTACGTCACTACAGCAGTGATTAGTACCATATCTGTTTCACAAGCCTGAAAAGAAGATGGGTTTAGCAACACTGAGCTATACCAGCACAGGGTCATTTCTTAACCCACCAGGAATTAGGGTGTTTTCAGGGCAGAAAAGGTTGTTATGGTCACTTTGTCAGACTTCCTGTAAGCAGGCTGCAGACTTCCAGTTGCTTTGTCTGCCAGTGAGCAGAGCAGCTTGTGTCCACCAGAACAGGTGACTCAGCCAGCAGCCACTGCCAGTGCCGAGGGCAGGAGGTGGCTGTGTGTGCCCTGCTGATGCTGGCACGGCCATCCCAGAGAACAGCACCTCTGGGGTACAGCTCCTGTGCAGGGCACTGAAGTGGTAAGAAAGCACCATTCTTTGCTTAAAATTTACTCCTTGGCTCTGGGTCCAACTTCTACCCACTGGAACATGTTTCACCCCTATCAGCCAAAAACTGAGAAGCCCCACTCTTATTTTCAAGTAGACACCTGAAAGAGTGTAACACACAGGTATCAGAGAAGAGGAATGAGGACATCTGAACCTCCAAACAGAGCCTTTGATGCAGAAAGGCTGCCGGTGAACCCACGATTCCACTCCCCAGCACCAGCTTTCACCTCAAGTGTTTAAACCACAGCTGTAACCTGGCAAAATACTTCCCAAGTAATGAACCAAACTGGCAGTCCGCAGGACTTCACAACCCTCTCGCTGGACTGTGCGAGGGCACATTTTCTGAGCCAGATGCGAGGTGCTCAGACACCCTTGCAGTGGGACTCGGAGGTACCAAACAGCTCTGTTGTTATGTTGCCAGCTTGGTGAATCTACTGGAGGATGCAGGCCAGGTGGCTGAGAACAGAGCAGTCTGCTCAGGAGAATGACCCCATGGTCATCACCAGGCATGCTACACGACAGCAAAGGCAGCAACAGAACTATCTGAAAAAAAGAACAAATAAACAATAATTGGCCTCTAGGTTAAAAACAGAAAGGGAAATGAGTTTGTATGATTCTGTTTAAAAAAACCTTCACCTGCTGGCACTAACCCAAGCTCTTCCTCTCTTAGGAATCCCAACCCAGTCACCTAAATATTTATACAGCAAAGGAAACTTGACAATTTTTGTTTCTGAAAACCAGCTGTTGCTCTGAACAATCTCTATGTAAATTCTTTCCAGGGAGGCCACCACAGAGGTCTACTAAGTTCACATCAACCCTGTATCTCTCTGTATTATTTATTCACCAAGTGTATTCACTTTATTGGAACCCTGGGTAGAGCACTCAACTTGGATAACTGTGTTGAGCTGTTGATCTGAGACCTATTTCTCTGCACTGAAAGGTATCTCAGATGAGGCAAAACCAGTTCTTACCTCTGGCCTGTACATGGGAACTCTGGCTGAACTACATCAAATGGAAGGGCAACAGTCAGTTAAAAATGAGGTGTCCTTGTCTCTAACATTATGTGCTGCAAGATGCATTCTTCCTGGCACCTGCTGCGTCTTTTCCTTCCTGTTCCTTTTCCTTACGTGCATTTACTGGCACACAGCAAAATCCATCCTCTGCAAAGGACAGAAGCTCATGCCTAAAGCTCTGGTTTTGGCCAGCTGAAGCCCACAGGCAGTCCTCATGTGCAGCACTGATCCATGCATCCCTGCAGAGCTTGCAGCATCAGGAACTGCCAAAGCACAGGACACCCCCAACCATGCATCCCCCAGCAGCTAACTGGGGACTGCCAGGGCTGCCCAAACCCCTTCAGGGCGGGCCAAAAAGATCCCTTCTTCCAGTTCCCTCCGACTTCAAATACACGCTGTTGCCACTGGAGGGCATCACGTGAAGCCCTTTCAGAAGGCCACACTGGTCTCACACAGGTTTCTGTGGCTGAGAACAGTTTCCAGACCAGTTACCGTAGTAGTGGGCACGTTCGGTGTCCCTCCTCACCCAGTGCTGGAGCCGGGAACAAAGGGACCCAAGGGCCTGTGAGCAAAACCACATAGGTGAGACATGTCAAAAGCACAAATGCAAGAAACACAACAGCCCTGAAATACAGTTTAATACAGATTCAAAACAAACACACCCAACCTTTTGCTACAGAAACACATGACTTTTAATTCGCTCCCTCTCACAGCCATTAAAACACTGTTGGCAGATCAAGTAGGTCCTGACTTTATCTCGCAGGCAGGCCTTGTTCTTCCACCATTTAATTTAGGAGGATAGTATCAGTGGAGTCAATATGATGCCACTGGCTCCACTTTCTTAGTCCTCCAGATGAATCTCTGCAGGCAACTCATGAAAAGTCTCAGAGCAGACTGAGCTCTCCTAAAGCGGACTGCAGAGCCTAACCACTCAGCCAGGAAGGCAATTCCCATTCCCGTCTTCAAAGTCAGCTGAATCTTTTTACTGTCCACCTGTTTGGCACGGCCATTCACCAGCAGCACACAGCAAAGCAGCCAGGGACCATGCGAAGGGGAGGCTTCGCTTCCTGTCCGGACTCCACCGCAGCCCTGGGCCAGTCCAAGACACAGCACTGCCTTTTTGTTGGATTTCTCTCCATCGCGTTTATGGTGCCGTGCTCAGCTGCCAATATATACTGGGACTCAGCTATCCTAGCCCACCTTACTTACACCCTTTTCCGAACAGGCTTACTTTTTAAGCTTTACTTGCTCTGATGAAAGCGATGCTGAGACCTAAACTGCTCCAATAAAGTGGCTGTAAGGGGCTGCACCCTCTGCCAAAAGGGTGCTCATCCCACAGCTGGAGCTAAATAAAAGCGGGTTTCTCCAGACGCAAAGCTGTGGCCTAAACAGCCCTACACAGGCTGCAGTAGCGGGTCTGGGGCTACCTCACAAAACCAACGCCACGGGCAGCCCGTCCCGGGCGGCAGCGGGCCCGGCGGGCAGCGCTTACCTGGGCCCCGGGCACGGGGCTGCGGGCGGGAGCGCCTTTTCACAGGGCCCGGCCCAGCGGTGGCCGCGGGGCTCCCACGCGGGTCGCGCATCGCGGCGGCAGCTCCTG
>VZRQ01005815.1:26365-124376 GCA_013397975.1 Machaerirhynchus nigripectus | reverse complement strand
CTTCCCTCCCTCCCTGTGCTGGGGCAGCGCCTCAGACGGGGAGAGACCGCTCGAGGTAGCCGCGGGGTGGGAGGTCTGTCCGCGCAGTCCCGGCCTTACTAACGCAGCCTTTTCCCGAGACATTGCTGACCAAGCCGAGCTCACCGCGCTCTGCAGCCACTTGAGCCCTACCTGCCCTCGGCTGGGCCATGGAGCGGCTTCAGGGACGGCTCCATCCACACACAGCTGACTTGTTGCCTCCAGCAGCCACCATCCTGTGCAGCACCTGGTGCGCTTGTCCATCTCCGTTCCTTCCCGTAGGATGTGTTTGATCCTGCAGACTGAAGCACGAGAATAACCCCTGCTGCTGGCACAGCCCTGGCCAGGCTGAGCTGCTATTTCTCACCCCTGAGATGGGTGTTCCATAGCTCCCAAATCCACCTGCACGGGTGCCTGCATCCAGGCTGGGCTGGGCCAGAAGTAGCACATTACCTCCCTTTCCTTGGAGGCATTTTGCAGCCAGTTGAACACACTCGAGTTTTCTCTCAACCTCTAAACAAAATTCCTTTACATTCCATCTCTGGTATTGGAAAGTGCATCATCAGGTGATGGCTGGGGCCACGCCAACACCTCCTGCCTTTTGTGTCCCTGTGCTGACGTGAAAGCAGCAGCCAGGCTGCTGTAACAGAACTACGCATTGTGCCTGTGCAGTGAGAGCCAGACACGTTTCATGGTCTGTGTCATAAAATGCTTGATGAAATAACCATTTTGCTTCCCATACATGGAAGCGTGTAGTTTACAGTGAGCATTTATTAAGCCCAAAATTTCTGAGCATGCCCAAAGAGATGGCTCATATTGATGTACAGGAAAGGACACTTACAAATCAGTCCAACTTCCTCACGGCCTGTCCAACAGAAAAAGAAGCCTTGGTTTCTGCTGGAGAATTTCAAATTCAGCATCATCATTGCTACAGCCTGTTCTCTTGCTTTGCATTCCTCTGTGCACTAACCTGAGAGTTCATTTCTGGCTCTTAAAAGAGTTAAACTAAAAGGTCAAAGACAGATAGAAAAAAATACAGACACCTATATAAACAGCTATTTAAATTAGAAACTGATGTTTTTGTTTTGCTGCAAGTGGGAAAGCAGCCATGGGCTTTTGGTGCTGTCTCAGTCCCTCTGTGGAGTTCTGCACGTTGTAAGTATCTCACGACTGGCAAAGCAGTGAGAGCAGGCCTGCGTGGGGCTCTCTGGCTCTCTCTGCTTGCAGCACAAGAAGGAAATCTAAGTTCAGGATGCATCTGATCAGAAGAGATGGCAGTAGGTCTCAACTTTGCTCAGCCACAGCACCGTGGCATTTCAGGTACACACTATAATAATGTGACCACATATTTGCAACCAGACTTAGGGCAGATTTCCTTCAGAAAGACAGAATTATCTAAGAAGTGGATCCAGGGGTAAGAAGTAACGCTCATAAGGCAGGTTATGAACAGAACTAAGCCAATGTACATAAGTATAACTTCACCAAAATCAGTGCACTGGGAAGGACTTTTGCTTGTAAATCCCAAAGTGGGGCTACTAGTAGGCAGATGGAAGAAATAAAACCCCAAATCCAAAGTCCCTTTTTTCAGACTACCTTCTACAAACATGATTGACTCTTGTTACAACAAAAGCAACACAAACATCACTTTGCTAATACCTACTGAGACAGACTTAAACATGTCACTGATATTTACTTAACAAACATTGTTAGGTATGTACTCTTGCTGTGGTTCAAAGAACACTTGTTTATTTAAAACAGCTTATTTTAAAACAAGGCTTTTGGGTTGGGGTTTTTTTGGGTTTTTTTGGTGGTTTCTTTTGGCTGTTGGGGTTTCTTGTGGTTTTTGGTTGGTTGGTGTTTTGTTGGAGGGTTTTTGTTTTGTTCCTGGCATGATAGAGCAGCTAAAGCTGTGCTTTCTGACCTTGGCTTCTCAGAGATCTGTCATAACAGGTGACAGCACCTCGGCCCCGAGTCTGCCAGCATGGATTTTGAGGGGCTGGGAGAGGCTGCTCGCTTTTAGGGCTTGGTTGTCAGGTGAGGAGTCCTTCCCTCTGCTCTCACAATGCCCTGCAAACTGCCTGTGTTCAAGCAGCTGGAGCCTTCCTCCCTCAGCAACCCCAAAAGCCGTGTGTGGTGTTGAGCTGCCAGCGCAGTCCCGGAGGGGTGGCTGGGCGTCTGCCCTGCTCCTGAGCACTCCCATTCCCGCTGGATCCTTGCAGCCTGCCTTACTTACGGTGAGCCGGGTCTGGGGACAGCGCTGGGACCCGCTGTGCCCCGCCCGTGGCACTCGGCTCTCCCGGGAGTCTCACCAAGCCCGGCACGCAGCGGGGCGGGAGGACGGGGCTCTGCCACCTCAGGAGCTCTGACCAGCATCTCTGAAAAACGCCACAGACAAACCCTTATGAAAGCACCTGCTTTCTACACGTCTCTTCCCTTTTTTTTGGCAGCCAGCAGGATCCCTGCCAGAGCCCTCAGCAGCAGCCTGGCAGCCCCAGGACTAGGCCAGGGTTTGCCATGGGGTGGATGCCCACAAGCCCCTGTGCTTCCCTGCAGCTCGTTTCACCCATGAAAGGGCTCTGTGGGTCTGCTTGTAAAGCTGAGGGATCTGTAAAGGAACAATTTTGTTTTCTGTATAGAATAATATTACAAGCAAAGTAATTTTTTTTAGGCAAAGAGGGACAGTTCTTGCTGGAGGTACAAAGCAGTATTCGTCACACATTTTACACTGCAAATACCAAGAAAATCTTATCAAGCATATTCCATTTCGTCTTCAGGCTGAAGACAAAGCCGTACCTCCTCCCCTGAGCTGGGGAGCTGCAGGATCACCAGGTTGACGTCATTCTCCTTGCTTATAGAACATGCTGCATGCTGAACTTGGCACTCAGCATGCTCAGGTTGAGCTAAAAGCTAATGTAATGAACTCTGGGGAAGGATTTATATCAAATACCACTCTGGAATATTAAATTCAGACAGGACCAACTTCTCACTTGAATAATTACACACTGGCTAAATTCCTTCTATTGTTTCAAAGACAGGAATCACCTTTCTCACTTCCTCTTGAAAACTGGATGCATTGGTGAGCGGTTTCCCTACCTATGTGCTAAAAGGATAAACTAATTTCTGTTAATTACCGTGGGCTGAACTAAGATGAGTTTCAGCTCTAGCAATGACTCTTGCCACTCGAGGGGGGGAGCAAGCAAACCAAGAAAAGGCAGATTCAGGTTTCATCAAGTGTCCCCAGCTGCTCGCGCTTGCTAACAGAACCTCAAAGGCAGAGGTGCCTGGGAGCGCTCCTGAACTGCACTTTGCATGTGGGAGCACAGCGCCAAAGCCCTGGCACACGCATTCCCACTGCCCCAGCAGCGCTGCAGCGCTCACAGGTGGTGTCACTTAACTGTGTTTGTGTTCTCCTTCCGCCCGTGGATACCAGTGTAAGGCTTTCAGCCATTACGGGATATTTTTCCAGGCTCACTTTAACTCGAGTCAGAAAGAAGAAGATTTTCTTGTGGTAAAAGCTGTGGTAAGCAGCCAGAGTCAGTCTGAAAGGCAGGGTTTAGTCCCAGTGTTACGGCTGTGTTTGAGGGAGATGTTCAGCCAGTGGAAGTTAAGGCAGAGACTCCTAGCAAATGAGCTAAGAAGAGAAATGGAAGCAGAGAAGCTGGAAGAGAGGGGGAGAAGTGGAACATGAGGAGACCAGAAGACTGTTTCCTGGCCTAACACCTGCTGTTAAACCACAGGCAGGACTTGAAGGTCCAGGACTTCAAAGATATTTAGAAGCCTCAAAGCTATTTTGCTTAGTGGCTCTGCGTCCCTTGGCCTCTCCTATCTCAGTGCTGTGCTTGCTAAGGAGGATGGTGGGATGCCATTGCCTCACCGGGCTTGCAGAGCTCAGTCCACTGAGGTTTGCATGGGAGGTGTGGGAGGAGAGTCCTAAAGATGTTAAACAAGGGGAATGAAGGAAAACATGAGACACTTTACCCACGTAACATTCAGAGCAGGCACTGAGAGAAAGCATCCAGTGGAGTGAAGCCACAGCCCTTTGCCCACAGAGCCAAAGCTTCAGCAGAACAAAAAACAGCTGGAACACCTGGACATCCCCTTTGTTGGGAACCCGCAGCACAGGCTGCACAGGGACATGGCAGCAATTTAAAAGCTTGTTTTCTGCATCCAAACATCATGTCAGGACAAACTGCACTCCATCCTGCTATCATTTAACAGCACCCCTGGGACCCCTGTACCTCGGAGGCATGATGTCACACATCAGCAGAGAGATTATTTGTTTTGAAGCTTGTGAATAGCTCCGAGACTTCATTTCAAAGCACTCCTGCAGAGTCATAACTCAAACCCTTCTGGTGTCACTGAAGGGCACAACTGACTACTGTTTCCCTGTGCTGTTTCCCAGCACCCAGTATGTGATTAGTAGATATCTATTATCATTTCTTCTCTTTTATGCAGGAATGGCTTTGCCATTGCTCAATTCCTTCATGTTCAAGACACATTTTCTTAAATGTTTTATTGATGATGCCTCTACTGAGACAAGCAGAAATACCCACAGCAAAAAGTGCTGCAACAAAAAAAAGGCATTAATTTAATTTCATTTCAGGTGGTTTTTAATTTGGATACAGCCATTGGGTAAACTGCAGTATGAAAGCCATCTTCAGACCTGTGACAAGATAACTGTGCACACCACCTGTCTGGTTTCTCCTTTTGTCAGAATAAGCAATTACTGCTCAGAATTTTATACAAGGGACCAAGATATTCATCTAGGACAATTTACTAAGAAGCCAACATTTTTTTAGCAGATCATAGTAGTTCAGACTCACTTGGAAGCATCTACGTAAGTGATACCCAGGTTTAGAAGCAGTATTACCTGATAGAAAATATGCAGCATGGAAAATAGAGCCAGTCATTCTGTCATTTAATGCTGAATTGTTGAACCTTATTAAGTTTTAAAACACAGAGATTTAAGACTTAAGCCCTGGAGGTGCATAAAGGACCTTTCCTTCATCATGTCTACACTGGAATTTACTCTTGTATTAGCATTAAAGCAAGAACAAATGAAAAGTGCAGACACAGCATAAGACTGCCAGCCTAACTGAAACTGGGAACACTTCAATCACACTCAGTTTATTCCAGTGTTCTCCTTTCCATGGGGAAGGACCACCAGTAAAGCCATTTCTGTCCCCAGGAAGTTCCATCACTGCGCGACAGTTCAAAAAGCTGGGAAGGGTTCAGAACACGGGGCATGTGATGTTGCTGTGTGATCTCGGAGAATAAAGGAAGGGGATCTGGAATGGCTGCAGCATTTGCAATGGGATCCTAAGACATCTGCATCCTGGAGCAACAAGTATCAGGTTAGAGCTGTTAGTGCTCCACAGCAAGGCCCTTCATGCTGCACAGAGGAATGGGCACAGCCTTACGGTGCACAGAAGGCTTCAGGGGTGTAGCTTGGAGAGGGAAGCTCAGTGGGGAGAAATCTTAAGTGAAGATCAGGAATCATGGTTCCAGATTTAATTATAGTCTGTCCTTGGCAAATTTAGATGGACAGGAGAGTGAACAAAGCTGCAGTGGCTGAAAATCAGCGTTCTATATTAAGGGAAATTATTGTACACCAATATGGGCATAAATCTGGCGGATACAGAGGGTTAATTAGCACAGCTCTACAGTCCAAGTAATGGAAATAAAGATGCAGTGTGAAGTTCAGGGAATTAATCATATTGATCACATCTTTTCAACGATGATGCGTCAGGCATTTTTATAGCAGATTAAATTAACTGCTTCTTGCCATTTATTAATATAACCCAGAATATTAACTATGTTCATGAAAAAATACTTTTTCTGGCCAGTTCTGTTTAATATCTTTATTGAGGATCCAGATGAGGGGATCACGTGCACCCTCACTCAGTTTGCAGATGACACTAAGTTGGATGGGAGTGTTGCTCTGCCGGAGGGTAGGAAGGCTCTGCAGAGGGATCTGGACAGGCTGGATCCATGAAATGATGCCAGCGGTATAAGGTTCAACAAGGCCAAGGGGCGGGTGCTGCCCTTGGGTCACAACAGCCCCACAGAGCGTTAACAGGCTGGGGCAGAGGGGCTGGAAAGTGCCCGTCGGGAAAGGAGCCGGGGTGCCGGTCAGCAGCGGCTGGGCATGAGCCAGCGTGTGCCAAGAAGGCCAATGGCACCAGGCCTGGGCCAGGAACAGCCTGTACTCAGCACTGGTGAAGCCACACCTTGAATCCTGTGTCCAGTTTGGGCCCCTCATGACGAGAAGGACATTGAGGTGCTGGGGCGTGTCCAGAGAAGGGCAACAGAGCTGGGGAAGGGTCTGGAGCACAAGTGTTGTGAGGAGCAGCTGAGGGAGCCGGGGGGGTTCAGCCTGGAGGAAAGGAGGCTCAGGGGAGACCTCGCTGTCTAGAACTACCTGAAAGGACACTGGAGCCCAGTGGGAGTCAGTCTCTCCTCCCAAGAAACAAGTGATAGGCCAAGAGGAAATGGCCTTAAGTTGCACCAGGGGACGTTTAGATTGAGTATCAGGAAAAATTTTTTCATATGAAGGGTTGTCAAGCATTGGAACAGGCTGGCCAGGAAAGTGGTGGAGTCACCATCCCTGAAGGGATTTTAAAGATCTGTAGATGTGGCACTTGGGGACATGGTTTGGTGGTGGATTTGGCAGTGCTGGAGGAACGGTTGGACCCCATAATCTTAAAGGTCCCTTTCAGCCTAAATGATTCCATGATTCTATGATTTTTACCTGCTGACAGTTTCTGGGCCCACGTGCTCCTGCCCACATGCCCACACTTCCTCTCCCATCCTCACTGCAGCAGATAAGCTGAGGAGATACTGACGGTGTGATGCAGTTTCCCTCTAATGGAGACACAGGAGCCTGCAAGGAACAGCAGAGGTTAATACCAGGTAGCAAATTACAGCTGATTACAATAGATGCAGCATAGGGAAATACAGTGTAATATTGCCAGGAAAACCTTCTGTCAGCCAACTCTCCCTCTCCTTGCATGTTCCCTGTGAAAACAGGATACTTGTTTTATTGAGCCTTCAATGGAAATATAGCTGCTCCTTCAGCACTGATTGCAGCACCTCTGGAAGACTGATGAGAGAAGCCTCTGTCCTACTACCAGCAGTGAGACAGTGGCATGGTCTGGGCACCCCTCACTGGATCTGAGCTCCCTGGCTCAGGCAATACACACACAACCATGAACTAAATGAAATTACGAAAGGGAATTCCCTGCCCCAGCAGCAGATAAATGAATTCTGAGTGGGGAAGGAGAGCACACAAGCAAGGTAAGAGCAGAAGGCCATGACACTAACAGGAACAAAGGATGGTAGCTCATGAGTCTCTCTGGCTTGGAGAGGGAGGAGAAACACAGAAGCAGGCAGCACCTGGAGAGGTCACCTCTTGCTTTCTTACCTCCTTTAAGGCTGCTACTGCTGCAGTCCCGGAACTGCTCCATCATCCACCTCTCCCCGGCTTCTGCTTTTTCAGGAATGGTTCAAAACGTCTCTAAAGTCAATTGCCTCTGCAGTAATGACAGTCAGTAATTCTCTCAGTGCCTTTGGATGCCTTTCTGTCGACTGGGAAGGCTGACAGGACACTCCTCGAGTCCTTCAGGGAACACAGCGTGACGCTGCTGGTAGCTGTGAAGAGACTTGTCCAAGGGCACACAAGGGTCTGATGGGCTTGCCAAGGGCAGGCCACAAACACAGGGGCTTGCCAGCTACAAACCACCTTCCACCACCCTTAGGCCAGTTCAACCCCCTCAACTCTTCCCTTCCCCAGACAAAAAGTATCTTCGTGATTTTTAAAGGAATTTCAAGTGTTTGTTAGTCTGCAAACTACAAAGTGAATATACATTTCAAATGAAATGGGTAGGACTTGACAGTTCTTAAAATATACATTTTATTATTTTCTGGTAGTTGCTATGAAGGTTTCATTCAAACTGTGACGGTACACAGCCTTTACAAACTTCTTGAGTTAAAGGTTTTTGTTGGTGGTTTTATGTTCTTTTGTTGGTTTTTTTTATGGCAGAGGAAAATACATTGGCTATAAAATGTTGAAATTCATTAGATGCTTAGTATCACCTCTTCATATATGCTGTGGAATGCTTTGTAGAAATACTGTATAAAATAAGGCAGACTTTAACAGGGAATTCAGTCATAAAATGTCATGGGAGAAAACAAAGAGTTCCAACACATTATTATTTTTGTAGCCAAGAGAAGATCAGGTGGTCCTCACTGGTTTGTGGGAGAACTACTGCAGTTCTGGTGCTCAGACAGTATACAGTTCTTGTTTACTCTACTACTCTCAAGTGAGACCTTTTTAATAAAACTTATTTTAATTAACATAAATCAGACAATATTTAAACATACACATCTATCCTTACAGTGCAATAAAAATGTATCATTGTATAGTATTTTGTATTTGCATTATGAAAATAAAAGGTCTGTACATCAATTAAATGTATATTAATGAGTATGAATCATGTAAATTTATAATGCATCTAAAGTTGGCTTTGGCTTTTAAGTATTTATAAATTCATAGAAAATATTGAACATCTAACAAAATAAATAAAACATAACATTTTAATCATAGATGCTAACGATCAACCTCAAAAATTCTTGTTTTATTTTTTACATTTGCTACTAAATTTCTTAAGGAGAACTCACTTTCAGTAGTGCTCAGAAGTGAATGATTGCACCTTCTGTGATGTGAAAAAATACAGTACATCTATTTTTCATAGATCAAAAATTCTTTCATAGACAGTTGCATTTTAAATGTCTGATTGTTCTATGTAACTGTCTTAAGTGCTTATAAAAAGCATGTAGCTTTCTCATAAAAGCTGTGAGTCTCTATTAATAGATAAACTTCTAGTGAATGTCCTTTTTATGAGGATTCTTCAAGGCCTTCCAGCTTCACGTGCTGGTATGAAGATATCGCAGAAGTATGTTCACTAATGAACCCTCTTCAGTACAAGCACTGCAGCAATCCAGTGTAATTCCACTTGGTGGGCTTATTTCATCCGAGTCCACACATGGTACTTTGTGGAAACCAACTGCTGACCTCGTGTTCTCTTGAATGTCAGAGTTCCCCAAGTGCATGGGCTAGCTTTACTGTAATACTGAAGAGACCAAAACAAATCTGAATTCACACGGACAGAAGTGAGCTTGAATAAATATGCATCGGGCTAGTAAGTGACACACCGTGGTCTGACTGCTATTCTGGTGGTGGTCGAAGGACTCGCAGGTTCCTCCCATCGAGTCCTTTCCAGTATTTAATGTTATTATTCAGATGCTCCATCAGATTTGGCAGGTCTGCAAACGCTAGGGAAGAAAGGGCAGAGAGCGTTGAGTTTGCAGGACTGGAACAGTCACAGATTCTGTCTGCCTAAGTATCACTTGAAATGTCTGGGCAACTGTGTTAAGTAGAAAAGCTTAAATTTGTCATGCTGATGCTTGAAATGGTTTTGGCTGTACAGCTCTCAGCACTCGTGCAGCACTCGGGCCACTGAGAACTGTTCTGTAAATCTACTTAATGCTGGTATTGCAAGTCCCAGCAAAGGAACACAGTTCTCCAGGAGGGGCGTAGCTAATTATGGTTGTAATTATCCTGCCCCATCAAACCTCAGTCACATGTCACGATCTGGCATTCAGGAGAGTCACATTTCTGACCACTTTTACCACGGAGGCAACGCTTGGAAGGAAACAGCTGCTCCCCCAAGCAGTTTCCAGACTATAGAAATTTGCCGTGAAGAATAACCAATATTAACATGGACAAAATGACCGTGCTCAAAGAGCTACAAAGAGAACGTGTTCTGTTCTCCATTTACAGAGATGCAAGTTTAAAAAGTCAAAGCTTGCCTGAATCTAGTATATTAATATTAAAGGGAAGCCATGAGAACTGCTTGTAGCAATACTTATAAGCAATAATGAAGTTATTAATCTTACTTGAACTGCAGAAACCTTCCCTTTTCTCTGCCTTTATTTAGGAGCCATGAAAAAGAAATTTTATATCACAGTGGTTTCAAATGTTCACAAAATATTCACATCAGGAAACAGCAGAGTTTTGCTTACCATCCCAGGCATCAAACATATCAATAATGAAGTAATCAATGAATGATAATTGGGATTTGGGGATGCTGCAAGTATTTCTGTCAAAAACTGGCATCACAACAGGTAAACCTTGCCTCCTTTCTTCATCAGTCTGCAAAAAACATTCGTGATTATTCATCTAAGACACATTCTCTTAATGGGCTTCTTTCAGCAGCAGATTGTTTGGCACTGACTAGAGCGTGGCAGTATCTGCTGCCTGCTAAATCAAAGGAGGAACCTGAACAAATCTGAAGCAGCAGCAACTTAATCTTAAGCACCTAGTTGTTCAGTTTCAGCGAAACAGCAGACAAATAGTGCCTTCCAGTGTTCCCCACAAACACATACATTTACCTTCTCTATCTCCACACAAGCTGACCCTAAGTAACTTCACCTATTACCAAGTTATGACTGCTTTGGCCCTAAGAGCTGCTCAACCATTTTCAATCTCCGATGAAAGCCATGATCTGTCCCACTTGGAGATGGCAAAATACCTTTTTCATTCCCTTGCCCCTTGCTTGGGGTGCCAAGTTCCAACTGCAGTGTTTGGTCGATCATCTGTAATGATGACTGCCCTCTCCTTTTCCACATCTTCCTGAAACCTTTCCTGAGCACAGCGTGCTAAGGGCTTACAGCATTTCTTGGGGCGAGTGCTGTTCCCATACAAACACTAGAAGATGATGATCCCATTCCCGAGGCAAAGCCAGCATGCAGGTACAGAAGACATCCTTGCTGTCTCATGTGACAGGAGTCCATTCGCAGGCAAGGCTCAAAAAGCCCAGTTCCAAACTGAACAGCTTGAAAGCTTAAATGTCTCAGAAACTGCACAATGGAAGTTGTCAACTTTCATCTCTCTGAAGGCATCTAGTCTTGTACTGGCATGAGTAATACCCATCATTTAAAATAAAAAGGTTGTTATTTTTCACTTTAGATAATGCAGCCTGAGTTGTTCTGTGACACTGGCACCCTTCTCCTCCTTTTTAAAGAGCTGCTCACCTGCAGTTTGAGCAGCCTGTTTCAGCTGCCTTACCTGTGCAAAGTACTCCTCAGAGATGCGTCCGGCCCACTCTATACACTGTTCTCTGGGCCTGCATGGGTTGGAAATGTCAGCACACTTTATCAACATGCGTTTGATAAGGATTCGGTTTTCAGGAGACCTGAGAACAGTTTTGATTGACTCTCCATCACCATTATTCTGTAACATTTAAGAATTAAAAACAAACCATTAGCAAGGTCTCCATGCACTAACTCAAAAGCTTTTGTGCCTTGGGAATGCTTTCAGTAAATCCTACAGGGATCAGTCCTGCTACTGGCTACCAGATTTGATGTCTAACTGAATTTATAGGTGGATTATGAAAGTTAGCCACAGCTCTGAGCTAGCACTGAACTCCAGTTTCTGGATTCAGTCACTGTCTTTGTGACAGATCTCTTGGGCATCTTTGGGCAAGTCATCTAATTCCTCTCTGCCTTATCTGCCTTCTCAAAAGTGTGGAGAGGATCAATTCATCACTACACACATAGTGATGAGGACCGTGTAGGCAGAAAAATGTAACGCTGCTGAAATCCAAGGATTAATGGACTTGCAAATTAGGAGTGGAATAGTTGATTTAAAAAGAGAGACTGACCCGAGATGCACAAACCCCATCAGTGTATCAGTCATTCTGACAGCACTGCTACTATGCAGAGTGAGATCCCACACTGCCTCCCAGGCGTGTTCCTCATTCCCTTCCCTTGTTGCTGGGCTCTTTAAGGATGGGCAGGTACAGGAATTTACAAAGCTGTCTGCTCGGAATAGAAACTCTTTGAAGCAAGGGACATACAAGACTTCTCTAGCACCTAACAAGGTCCTGCTCTACAGTCAGAGCAGGGAAAAGGTAACTAACAATAATGATGATAATAATAATGTGCTACCAGTTCCTGCAGTGTTTTGTACAAAGAGGGAGATACAAGCAGCAGAAACATTCTGACTTTTTATTAGGTCAGAAAAACCATGACATTTTTCAGAATGAAATTCTTGTGGGGAAGAAAGTTCTTCCTAAAGGAAGAAACTGACAGTAATAAAAAAAAAATATTTGGTTGTATAGAAATGGCTCTGAAATACCAGCTCCGCAGTTCTCACCAAAATGAGATGCCCAAACCAACTCTTTTCACTCAGTTTTGGGAATGGTATGTGGAAGGTTTGGTTCAGGTATGTGGAAGGGAAAACAGAAGAAACAAAGTGAGATGCATACACCTCCAAATGCATGGAAAAATTATAGATGAGAAAGCCAACACAAAGCGATGAAAGCTCCTGAAACACAAGCATGGAAATTAAGTATGGAAAATTAGAGATTGTTCAGTTATGGACAGCAGAGAATGTCCTAGTAGGTAAACCACCAGGAATCAAGAAAGGATGTTCACCTCTGTGAACTGCTCAAAGCAAAGGCACAGTTCTACTTGTTGGATGCAGATACCCTGGGAATAAAATGTGTTAACTGTGCTTAGTCCCAGCATCCTGCTCAGAGTGCAGAGGTGTCTCTGCATGTCAGATGTTGGCTTCCTGTCATAGCCTAGGTGACATCATGAAGGGAAATGGGAGGATAAAGGATGCTGGAGCTGGAAAGGATTTTTTTCAGTTTATGAAACAAAAGCAGAAAGGAAACAAACAGAGCAGCTTCTCAGCATGGCTCTTTGAAAAAATTTGTATAAAAATAATAAATAAAAAAAAAAAAGAAGTGGAACTGTCCCATTTGGAACAGGCGGTTGGCAGCTCAGCCTGCAAACACTACACTGAGTCACCGCCACGACTGGAAACCAGGCCAGCAAACACACACTGCTGCTGCAGCCAGAGGGACAACAGACTCGAAAGAGGGGCTGACAGTGTTGTTCTGCTCAGCACAGTAAATAATTTGCTTTACCCACTCACACATTACAGGCCTTTTAATAGGAACTTGCCGAACTGAAACTCCCAGCTGAAAGAAGGGAAACATTTTGCTTCTTGTTTTCAATAGAAATTATGTATTCTTTGTCTTTCTTCCCATCCCTGGGCACAATTTGCTGTGAATCACAAATGCCTCGTGGGGCAGATTATTTCCCTGCAGTCTCTGGGGATTATGGGTTGAACTAAACTTTTGTTTCCTTTTTCTATGTCCCTGTGTGTTTTTACTCTCTGACTGTACAGGTCCAAGCCCTGTTCTTCAGCAGCACCAGCTGCTCAGCTCTCTGTAATAGGCAAGAAGAAGAGTTTGGCTCTTTGGATGGATGCTGCTGCTCAAGTAACTGCTGCATCCCAATCCCTGGGGCTGGGAGGAGGGGCTCTGCACACCAAGCCAGGCCAGTGCAGAGCCCTTCAGCAGGACCAGGAGCCCTAGAGAATTACACACTCCACAGGGCCAGTGCAGTGCACTACACCCAGCAGCAGCAGCTCCCTTGTGCTCCTCCTGCACTGATGCTGCTATGCTCATCCAGAGAGGCTGTCCAGCTGGGAACTTAACATCCTTTCTTCTAATTTATTCAGTACAACCAGCGTCCTACTGGGACTTTGGTTTCACATTCACAGAGTTCCCATTAGCATCACCGGGTGCCAAGAACAAAGCTAATTCTAGCATATACTCCTGTGGACAAAGCTACAATTCTCCAATTAAGCTCCAGTCTGCTTCTCGTGGGTGAAGCAACAAGACCTGTTTCTCTCCCACTTTCAGATAATAAAAAGACTGCCTTCCCCCACTACACACAACAGTCATAAATGTGGCTTTCCAAAAAAACATGGTAAGAAAATACAGAAAACCATTACGGCTCCTACATGACGTTGCCACCGATGCAAACTTCATCACAACCACTTCTGCAAGTCTTCTCTTTGCAAAAATAATTCCAACAAAATTATACACTGCTCTTACTGGCAACGAAACTGCTGGTTGGGGCTGTTATTGAAACTGGTGTGGTTTTTCAGAAAGAGTTCTTAACAGGCAATTTCTTTGTGTCCACGGGGTTCCAGATGGCTATTGATTGTGATGGCTATGTGATACATAATGTCACCATCATCTATTTTAAAGATTAAAAAAGAAAGCAGACAGAAACCCCACGAATGCTGCCAGGCAGCACTGGAGGCTGAGGGCCCTTATTCCCAGAGAATGCACTATTTGACAGCCCACAGACCTGCCCTTATGCTGCACCCCCTTGGGAGGGAGGGAGTAGTTCAGCCTCTGTTTTGAAGCAAACCTTGTCTCCTTTGCAGGAGCGGCCAGCAACAATGCCCAGTCTTGCTGCTCTGCCCGTGGGAGTGACTGGGTTAATCAGAATGGCATTTTTACATGGAAACATACAGCCCAAGGCTCTGGCTCCGAGTACAACATCATAGCACTGTGATATTAATAGGATCCAAGTGGGTCCCACTCACCCTCTAAATGAGTAACAGCCATGTTAAGCAGAAGGGCATTCAAACCCAGAGGTGAAAGATAAATCTCCAGTCCCTCTTTCTCCACGTTTCTGATGAACTTTCTCAGAACACCATGTGGGAATTTCCTACTGCCAAGGGTTCCCAGTCCCTGCCTAGGCATTTTAAGGAGGACTTGCAGTGTTGCTTACCCCATTTTCTTCTAGCGCTGCCAAGGGTTTATTAATGCTGTTGACAAACTTGTTGACATGCTCAAAGTGCTTGGTCATTTCTGTTGCTAAGACCATGTCAATAATGACTTGGCGAAGGGTTCGATACTCATTCCTGTTTAAAGAAGGAAACAATTAAGAATGCTGGCTGGTTCACAAAGGGCTGGTTGCTAAAACAAGTCTCACAGAAATGCTACAGACCATTTCTGTTGGAGAGAGGTGCTGGGGGAAGAAAGAACAGTAATAAAGGCTTGGACAGCTGCATCTATGTTAGATGGAGTACCTTTGGTGTGCAGGGACATATGTGCTCCAGGCATGACTGGATCTCTAGGAGAAACAGTGCCAGAGCTGGGCAGAAGCAGGGGCACCAGCTGCTTAGGAGGCTGCCAGGACATGCCACACCCGCATATTCCCAAGGCTTTTAGCACAGACACTCAGCAGTGGCTCACTCTCCAGTCAAGCTTTCAGCAATATTTTTCTGCTGTATCCTGAGAGGACCAAGACAATGGTCACATCCTTGCCCTAAATGCTTCTCTGAGGCTGCAAGAGCAACAGGTCCTTCATTATGCTGACCACTGCAACAAGGTATTTAATTTTGGACTGATGCTCTGTGGCTCTTTCTCTCCTTGTTCTCCACCCACCCAGCCACAGCTTCTTCTCTACGTTCAATAACACAAAATAACTCTCACAGACTTGCTCACATTAAGATTTACACTAAGTCTCTTCGGGTCTGCCTTTTTATGGACAGGAGAAACTGACGCTGGGAACTACTCGGAAGTCTTTGCAGGAGAGGCCGAAGCACTCTACTCTTGTAGAAGCAAATTTCACAAGAGCCACAGACAGTTATCCACAAAGCACTGCCCTCCTCTAGGATGCTTGTTTGCCTTATGTTACACAGAAAGAACTGAGAAGTGTTAGTGGGCAGACGAGGACCCTGGGGGTTAAGCTTACCTCTCCATGTTTTTAAATATATTGCATTTGCCATCCCGGGTGGTGAGCTGGAAAGCCAGGGCAGCATGATGGCTCTCCAGCACTGCCGTGTCGTTGTAGAGAATTGCGAGCTCGCTGCCAGCGTTGCACAGGAAGGAATTTGTTCTTCCTGGGTGATCCACGTCGTGGACTGTGGCAGCAATGAGCGCGGCAACCTCATCAATCGGATCCAGAGTTTGCTGCAAATAGAAGGGTGCTCAGTTTTCCTGGCAGACTCATTAGAAACCCTACTCTGTCCGTAAGATGAAGCCAAGTTGCTAAGGAATAAAAGCCAAAACTCTGGAGATCAGTTAAGTGTCATATGTTCTACACAGAGCGATGGAAAATTCATTATAAGCTTCACTGAACATTGCGTGACTCTTTTGGCCATTTTGTACCTCTTAAATTTTGCCTCTACCACACCTTTGTCAGAGCACATCAAATTAAACAAATGTAAAGTAATAAATTAGTTTGTGTTTTCTAGCAACACTGAAACCACCTTCACTTGGAGTTAAGGTACTTGGCTTGGAAAAAAGACCAATACTGCTAAAAATTATTCTATTACTACCAGACCCTTTGATTTCCTTTGGCAATTTAATGTGTCCTAATCACGTTCCACTTACGTGCTGGCTAGGTTTACAATTTGAAAGGAATGTTATCCATACATCCAGTTTTTTAGTAAGAGTGTCCTGGGGTTACACCTAATGCATATTCTATGAAGAATATTTGATGTTTTGCATTCATGGATAAATTACATGACACATGTTCTATACTTCCTGTATCACATTCTGATTCTGGTGGCAGGCTGCACTCCATGCTTTATGTCTACTTGCACTGGGCATTGCTTTATGTCTATTTTTATCTGCCCTGTCATGAAATGCAAAACTCTTTGACTCTTAAGGTTTTATAATTAGGTTTTAATACTTTATTAATAGCATAAAGGAGAAAAAGAACTAAGCATCTCAGAAATCTTTTGTATACATTTGTAAACTAGCCTTTGTGCTGTGTTTATACTGGCACTTGTGAAGGACCACAGATATGAAACAATTACATTAAAAATTTTAATAAAATTAAAGAGTCACAAGAGCAGAAATATTCCCCTTTGAATCTGGGAGCAGGGCAGATAATTTTCATTCCAATTAGCTTTAATTTGAGGCCCAAATTCTCTATGGGTCCTCTACTACCATTCAGAATAGTTACACTTGGTAGATGAAAAGACAAACCCTACCCCACTTTACACCTCCTGAAATTATGCAATGACTTGACTTTGCAGGAGCAGGGATATTATTCATTGAGGACTGTCTCAAGAGAGTCTTGTGGAGAACAAGAGAAGGCAAATAATTATTCCTGCTCTAGTTCATAGTTAGCACTGTCTGAAATACCCTCTGCTGTGTGTTAGCTTCTTCCTTCTTTCTTTCAGCTGCTGCTCAAGGGATTCTACTCTTGTGGTATGAAGTTAGGAGAGGGAGATTTGAGAACAGGCTCTCCTCAGAGGGGCACACTGACCAGTGTTCAGTCTGGCTGAGACAGACCTGTGCAGATGGGAAATGGCCAGACACTTGGGAATACCTGACCTGCAGGACCACAGCAGTCTGCCTGACACTTATTTCACAGGGATTTACAGCACTTTTACACCCAACATCAAGTCAAGGATTCCAACTTCGTTATCTTAACTCTGACAGCACAGAAGTGGAAATGATTCTGAGAATATGGCTTCAATTTGAGAGCCAGAAAATTTTCCTAGGCAAGTTGAACTGAGCTCAAATTACCAAAAAAAAAATTCTCAGCATGAATTTCAGTGGCAGAATTGGGCTTTCTGTGTTCAGATTAAGTTGAACTCTGGGCAACACAAAAGCAGCTGGGTGATAACTTTGAAAAGATGAAGAGAGAATTTTGAACTTTGATTCTGCTCCTTCTGCTGCTGCAACATTTTTTTTCTCTTCCTATGCCTACACAGTAACAGAAATAACATTCTGGAAAAAGAGGAGGCAGTCATGCTTCTGTGGCACTGAAATGGATCCGGATCTTGTCTGTTTTTCACAGATATTCTTGGGAAGACCAGCTAAACCTCTGGCAAATCAAGAGCTGAAAAAATCCAGTGACCTTCTATCTCCACTTGGCATACAGCATTTGTAAATCAGCCTCTGGAGAGCACACTAATGAGCTGCAGCTCCAAGTTAAGGGAATTACTACTGTTTAATGAGCTGTCAGAAGCTTGTTTACAGTCACAAATTTCTCAGCCAGGTGCCCATCACTGGCACTATCCTGAGGCAGGCCAGTTCAGAATTTCTACCCAAGAATGCGGCTCAGGAATATGTCCTACCACTCCTCTGCACACACACCAAGCTCTGCTTCACTCCCCTTCTCCAGTCTGGGCACGTGAGAGCAACAGTTGCTCTGATTTATTCTGGCTGTCAGTGGCTCTAATACCCCAGTGGGTGTTAGGGTACTGACAAATAATTTTTTTCAATCCTCTCCTCCAATGCAGTCTCCGTAAGCCTCAGGGCATCTTGTCCAGTGGGTGATATAGCCTGCTGTATGGCCTATATTGTCCTGGGAGTCTTTTGCAAAAGGACCATCACAAGGCACAGGAGATGGTGCTTTATCACATTAAATCTGTATTTGGCATGTACCATCACAAAAGTAATTGTGTCATTAGCTCACCTGAGAAGGTTTAACTATATGAAGAAGTTTTACTTGAAAAGAAGGGTTTCTTATTCTCCCATCAAGAATTGTTCAATTCTGTAACATTAGTATCCATCCTTCTACATATACTATTAAGAGAGATCCTAGAATTCATGTAAAGCAGCTCAGTTCTTTGACCTCAGAGTTACCAAACTGGCTGGCACTAGACATTTGGCTTCTGAATCTGTTTCTGAGAGATCCTTCTTTGATTGCATCTGTACTTCCTACCTACACTGCTGCTTATGAATGTGGGCTCACCTTTACTCTTTCTTTAGACAAGAAGTAAGCAGTAGCGTGTAGCACATCTGCTGAATGAGTAGAATTATGGTAGGAGTTGGAGGAATGATAGTTAGCCTCAATGACTTGTAACCATGACCTCAGAGTGGATTCTGAACAGTTCAGGAACTCACAGATTCCAAAGCGAGCAAATATTTTGAGACCCAGATAAACCAAAGGCCTGTGGAGAAAAATAAACAGAAAGAATATTACAAGGCATAAATGGCATGAATCCATGCAGCATTGTTAGCTAATGACGTGTAAAATGATGTACAAGGACTCGTCACAGAATTACTGTGTCACATACTAGAGCTGTAACGTAAATAAAGTCAACTCCCCCTAATCCCCCCCAGTGTCAGACAAAGGTGTCTCCAGGTTTCTCTGTCAGGGAACTGTAATGCACTAAAATTTAATTAATTATCCTGGCTTTATTACCATATGTCTGCTTGGACTTAAGGCAATACTAATAATATATTCATACTTGTGAGTCATTGAAAATCACTTTAATTCTCTTAACAAATGAAGTGCCATTATTTAAACACAGCAGGAAGCAATCATCATTATACTACCTTTAATAAGAGTACAGGCAACAAAGTACCTCCTTTGTCCCTCTGGGGTCTCTCCAGATCAGTAAGAACAGAGAAACCTACGTGGTGATCTCATGCATGTTGGCTGGGATAATTAATGAAGTTACTGCAATGAACCCATTAAATGTTGTAAACCACACAGACTGACTGTATTTTTACATTTTTCTTTTTAATTACTTATCTGTGTTACTTCATTAGAAATCAAAATGCAGCAAAGAAAGAAAACCAGCAAGTGGATGTAAATACCTCCATTTAAAATAAAATCATTTTAAGGAAGAATAAAGCCCTAGGGGGTTTTGCACCTTTTTGGCTCATAAAACCATGGCATAAAAATGAAGTGTATGTATGTTAACTAAATGCCTGACATCTTTCTCAGACCTTGGTTTTGAATACCTTTCAAAGCTCTTACAGATCTGGGGTTTTGACAAAGGGTTTAAGACAGTCAATTCATTGCAGGATCTGGCCTCCAAATTAGTGTCTCACAAAAGCTTTTACCTAAAACAAAGCATGATACGTAAAACTAGACCCAGAAGGGGAACTTTTGATAAGCATCAGCAAACAAAACCAAGGACTTAAACAGAAAGATCAGTTTACAGTCTTGGGGGAGCCTCTGCTACTAATGAAGCACAGTCTTATCAAAACTGCTGATCTGCTTTTGAAAACTTCTGTGATGGAAATTGGTATGCCCTGCTTTTTGTCAGTAAATATTCTTCAGTTAGGCTTACACATATAATGTAGCCTGCCAAGATTTTAGAATAAAGACCTTCCTCTAATTCCAGGGAAAGGCAATGGGAATTCTGCTGAAAAGCTGTATTGGAACTGTTCAGGAGTAAAACCTACCCAATCACATGGAAAGAAAATAAAACCTGATCTCTATCAACTGATCAAATCAAGACCAGCATGTTGACTCTGTGTGTAGTTTGCCATAACAGGGATTTGAATCCCCACAAGAAAATAATTTGATTTGTATAACTTTTCTATTATTGAGTAAAGGAAGGCTTTAAAAAATACATTCTAGTGTCATTATACCATACCAAAGATATATAATCTTCACTTACATCCACTGGGATTTTGCAGGAAATAGTGTATGTGAAACAGAAGATATTTAAGATGCATACACAGCTAGAAATAACAATGAGAAAATTTCAAACATCTGACACTGAAAATAAAATCAGTCCAATTTTAAAAGCACAGGTAGAGAACTTAAGGATCTGATTACAGGATGACATTTAAGTCACTTTTCAGCAACTCCAGTTTATGAGCTCTTGAGTTTACTGACCTTTTATGGGTGGCAGCCTCAAGTTCAAAGATATCGAAATCCCACTGCTCCTCGTTTTCCATTGCCTGTGTTATCCGGGGGGGTATGTCATTGAGGGAGATTGGAGAGCTCAGACTGCCAGCGACCTGATGAGTCTCTTTTGAGGAATACAGTTATTACTATATGTATTTATTAACAGGATATTAAGTAGTGTGTTTAATAGTGAGATACAGTTTTACTGAATTTTACTGAATGCTTTCTCTTCTGTGGTAACACCCAGCAACTCTTGTTTCTATAAAGCTCAGTAATGCTGCAGAAAAACGCTTATAGATAAAAAAACCCCAAGCACAAAAAGTGCTCGTAAAAAAGAGCATCTAATCACATTTCCCCTGTTTCTCAAATTTCTGCACATGTTCTGGTATCTCAGTAGCTGCCAAACGAAAACTTACGTTTTGCTGACAATATGTATTCGTTCCCTGATAATCTTCGTAAACCATCCTGTTAAACAGAAGTTGCAAGTTAAATGCAGGGCATTGCACAAAAGGTCTAGGAGATGATGACTGCAAATAGTAGCACAACAACTTCAGAGAAGCCTGACTGCAACCTGTCACAGTCATCAGGGCTGCCTCTCCCTTACTTGTCTGTACTGTTAACCTTGGCCTGTTTGACATATAGCTCATAACAGATGAGAAACTGCAGCCTAGGGGATACAATAAGGACTCAGATAGGTACAAACTCAAGTTTCTCAAGTGCAGATGGAGGTCTGGAATTGCAGCCTCACATCTGTCTTTGTCTGGGTGACAGGCACACAAGCTGTCTGTGTGTGCCACGACGCAGACACGGCGTGTCCATGCACTCCCCACCAACGAGCAAAGGTGGGCAGTGGGAGGGAGTGGATGGAGACACTCCTCGGCTCTCCTGCCCCCATACTGGCAGATCCAGTCACCCCAGCAGCATAAGAATCTCATGGCTGCAGAGGAAGGAATTACTCTGAGGTTTCCTTTCCATCACACAGAACGTATGCTTGTTTATTCTTCAGTTCAGTGCCTCCTAGGCCCAGTTCTGGCATGATGCCTAGATGTGAGCACGGAGATGATGGATTAAAACTAACAGAATTATGTATTTAATGTTTACTTTTCCTTTTATAATTCTAAATGCTGTGGCCCAAATCCTGCTTGCTCTTTTGAGGTTACAGCTGCTAGCTCATGTTTAGCCCATGATGTAAAAAAACAGTGTTTAAAAAAAAATATTTCTGAATGCACCTTACAAAAAATGTTATTCACACCAAGTATAGCAGAAGTGGATCCTGTATCTGAACATGGAATATCTGCTCTTAAAAGAACTGTTAGATCTAAGTTTTATTTTCACATTTGTAAGTGACTGAGTCTGGAGTTCTGTGATTTAAAAGGAAAGGGAGTACAACACTGGCTGTTCAATAGAACTGCTATGACACAAATATTTAGGACACCAGATGCTGCCTATCATTTAGAATCAAAGATTAGTTTTTTAAGAGTTGAAATAGCAGGTGTAATTGTATCTGGTAAATCTGTCTTTGAACTCCAAATGCCCTTCCCACTTGAGAGTTCAAATCCAATAAGGAATTACTTGTTCCCTTCTCAGACATAACTTCTGAACACAAATGGAACAATATGATTCTGTTTTCTGCAGACCATTTGATGGAAAAATGTTTCTCTCCGATAACTTTAAAACTCATACCATGCCATATGCTCTGAAATGAATTTTCTCAGCTTTTCTTATCGCTCCATAAAAGAGCCTTTGGTTTATTTTAAGTAAGGATTTTAGATTTTGCAATATTCTTATCCTCATGGTCGTGAACCAAATACAATCTGAATACAAATGCATATAAAAATCAACAATCCACAAAAAGGAGAAAACAGTCGAGTTTATGGACTCTTATTCAGCAGGAGAAAAGATTCACTTTGAGACTAATGATTTTATGTATCAATATCCTTCCTATATTTTTATAGTTAAGGTAACAATACATTTTGTCTCCTCAGTTAGCAAATACAACCCAATATGAACCACTCAGGTCTTGCCCTGGAATTCCTGGAGTCCCAAGAATATGTTTCTCCTGATTAGGTATTTGCTGTGGTATTTTAAAAGGCAGAAATACACATAAACTATTTGAAAATTCTGAGAGATACTACAAAGGCATCACGATAGTTCCAACATGAAATTATAACAGCCCAGAGACATCTCTGAGCAGCTCACATCTTGTGAGCCTTTCTGCATCCAACACACTGTAAAATTGTTTTCCTGACGTAGCCTTTCATATGCAACCTCCAGACTAAGGAGAACACATATCCTCGAGGCACAGGTAACATTCATCTAAACTCATCTCGTTACCATCAGCAGGGTCAGACTCCAGGCTCTGAAGGTTTGGTTTCAGTTCTTGCTTTGCTGTGTGCCCTTTGTTCAACTTTGGGTACAAATATAATCCAAGAAACAGCAACCAAAATATGTATTTTGCATTCTTTTGAAAACACATTCTTTTGATAGACTGAAAAGGCCCCCCAAAACATGTCATTCTAATCCTCATTAATAAATACAAGTATCTGGTTCTCTTTCTTTCTTCCTCTCCCATCCATACCTTACTCAAATGAATCACATTGAAAAAGAAAGAACTGTTTTTACTTTCCATTTCTAGCTAAACTAATGTTTTAACGAGGCTGGTCAATTTTCTTCCCATTTTCAGAGCTACATTATTCAAGTAGAGGGGGCGAAAGTCCACAAAAAGAAGCGTGCAGTTTTTCCCAAAAATCTGGCATTGTAGAGGCAGAGCACACGACAAATGATAAAGATCAAGTAACTGGGAAAATCAGGCAGTGAGCACGAATCAAGAGCTGTTTGTGGAAGTAAGTACTTACTGTCATTAACCCTCCAACAAGGTCACTTGTATGTGGATCCTCATCCTTTGTCCCCAGTTGTGGAGAGTACAATTCAGTGGTTCTTAAGATCTCCAAAGCCCGGTCTAAAGCTTCTGCAACTGGCATGGGACTGCTCTCTTGTGCAGCATTGATGATGTTTATTACCTAATGTAGCATTAGACATACGGTGAACTTAGAAGTGATTTTAAAAAAGCAGAGACACTCATTAATTACTACGGAAAACCCAGGAAAATAACGGGATCTAAAACTTTAATCCGCATGGGGAAAAATCAAAATGAAAGGGATATCACTGAAACCCTGATGTTTGCTGCTGACTCTGGGAATAACATCGTGGCCTTAAAGACAGCAATCTTATTAATGAGTTTCCCCTCCAAGGCACAGCCTCAAAATGTCTCTGAATGGATTTTAATGTAACTTGCTCCCATTTGCCTCTCTCAGTTTATTAAAGAGCTGATTTTTGACAAGCCCTTCAGCGCTTTCAGAAAGCAGCTGACAGTGCGTAAGTAAGAAGGAGGAAATCCAGTCCCTCCTTCTTAAGAAGGACCCACATGATGGCTGACCCCATGGGTGGCACTCTGCCGAGCAGGTTTGGGAGATCTCTGCTCAGAGCATCTGGCTTTTCAGAGCTACAGCAGCGGGCAGGTGGAGCAGGGGAAGGAGGTGCAGCAGGGGCTGTCCGGGAGCCTCGTGCCCCGGGCACAGCTGTGACCTTACCTTGGTGATGGGTGCCTCGATGGTCATGGAATGGACCCTGGCCATGGAGGAGCGGCGCCGCTGGGAGCTGCCTGTGGGCAAAGCAGAGCAGAATTTGTGCAAGGCCCGATGGGGGGACCCAGCCAGGAACTCCTGAGGCCTTTTCTGCACCGCTTACCCTGCTGTGCCTTTCAGAGGCAATCTACTGCAGAATGCGTGCACATGCTTGTGATGCTGGGGACATGCAAGTGCAGAGAGATGCTGGCTGAACCACTGATGTCCCTGATTAGAGATAAGTGGCTGTGACAGCCTGGCAAAATCATGGCTTTGCTTTTTTATTTAAACTAATCAAAATATTCAGTTACGAACTCAGTTAAAAGACTACACAGATGTGTGCGTATAAACTGGCAGGCCCAGGTAGGTAACCACTGAATTTAGATTATTACAGGATGTATCTGCTCTTGCTGCCTGATACAATATGACAAGTCATAATGAGTCAGCTTCCAAGCTGAGATAAATCACTGAAGCTCTTTTGAAGTGGGTACCTGCGCCAAAAAACAGCAGAGGTTCTGGCCTTCTATGCATTGGAAATTTAAAAACAAATGTTTTATACCAGTTAGCAATTTTGGTTCTGCAGAGAAAAGGTCAAGATGAGATTTTTCTGGATATTGTGCCAGCTGTAAAATGCACAAACATCTCTGTTACTCATTGTGCTGAGCAGTTCTGAAGAAGAGGAGTCAATGCTATTTTTGCTATGCTGGAGCCTGGCTGTACTCTCACTGCCACGGACATGGCTTCACCAGTGTGTGCTGCCTAGACTGTGATGAGGTATGATTTAAAAAAAGCATGTAAGGATCAGCAACAGTTTTTTGAGTATGTGACTCATCTATCACGTTTGGGGTGATCTAACAGACCAAAATACAACACAGTGAAAGAAAACAAAATTAGGAAAAAAAAATCTTCCTAACTTTACCAAGAGAAGAGGTAAGAAATGTAATAACTTGTGTATTGGGTTTGCATGACTACTCCAACTCAGCCAGACCCAACACGATGAGTTGTTTCACATACCATCACTCCCTCGGGATGTTGTGGATCTGACATCCAGGGATCCTTTCCTCATGTCTTTGTGTCTGCAAGTCTGAGCATCTGTGAAGAAAAGGATATTGCATAATGACACAAAGTTTTGCCTAAGATGTGTGTTAAGGGAACTGAAGCTGAGAAAAGCCTGGCAGCAGCTGAGTGACACTGACCTCAACGCTTCAGCAGACGAGAGCTGATGGAAGTGCCTTTTAAAGCTCTTGCCCTATTACACTGTCCTGAACTCAGTCAAGTTCTCAGGCAGAACATGCCTAAATGTCTGTGCAGAAGGGAACAGCGTGGAGGGAAAAGCTCCTCTCTTGCCACTGTGACACAGCTGCAGTTGTGAGCACAACTTGTGCAGCACACCTGAGTTCTCTCAAGTAACCACTGCCACCAGGAACTGGCGGGCCAAAGCAGAGCACATGGCAGCAAAGGAGGCAGGGTATCCCAGGTTCCTTGTGGACTCCAAGACTCAGCCTGTGCTAAGACTACAGTTAGCAGGTACCTACAGCATGGATGCCAAGATGTCCTGACGGAAGTGCTGATACGCGGGATGAGGGTGAATGGAAGTGTTGGTCACCCCCACTTCCACCCACACGCAGCTCCCCCACAGTGCAGCTCAAAGCAGTGCAGACACAGGTGCCATGAGCCACAGAGCAGCCACAGCAACACGATGACACTTCAGCATCCTTCTCATTTCTAATTCCATCACAGGGATCCACCACCTACAGCTGACTGGTGGCAGTGACTCCAGCAATACCACCACACCAACTTGGGGCCCTGTGACTGCGTTTTCAAAGGTGGCTTGCTTTGTGCTACCTCTAAAATAAGTGAGGCAGGTAGAGAGGGGGCTCGTATTTCCTTTCCTGCCTTTTGAGTCAGATTCCCAGCTTATCACTAGGTAAATAAGACTGTTCTGTGAAACTGTGTTTTCAGTCACATCACTGACAGTGGCCTTTATTCTCTCCCCAGGTGTGTTCTCCACTTACTGGGACAGAAGAGACGTGTCGTACCTGTCTGAGATTCAGCCTGAATACATTCACATGTCTTCTCCACCTACAATTCAGTGTAAGAAATCCAGTTAGTCAGAACTTTGCCATTATTTTGGACTACTTAGGGCTCAAACTAAAGTGAGCATAGCAGTATTGTCACTTACCTTATTGTTGTCATTGCACAGTCTACTAATTGACACATAGTGTCTAATCTTTCTGTAGGCAAAAAACAGTGTGTTAATTCCCATCCAAACCTCAGCTCTAATTCAGTGCTGCTACTTGAGCGCTCCAAAGGCTCAATTTGGGGACCAAGTGGGAGCTCACAAAAATCTAGACATGCTTGAATTTTCACGTAACAACCTCTGGCAACAGCCACGAAAGGGGCATGGAAAAGTGAGCGTGGAAGGACTTGCTACAGGTGCCCAGTGAAACAGGACGTGGGTCCTGGTGGTACCAGCACGATGCACAGAAAGGCAGGAGGGTGCACTTGCACTTCAGGGAGAATTAGAAAGTCAGAGTCACAAGAAAGCACATCTGCATCTTTGGCTCCTTTTGGGGAGAATTAGGAGAATTTCACTTTCCCTGCACACAGCATGTAAAGCTGATTTTGCCCCAAGGAATTAAGCACAGCGGTCTGAGGCACCGTGCCTTGCATAAGCTTCCATTATACTCAGCAGCAGGATAATCCAATATCTGCTGAAAGCAACTGAACTCTAAACTGAGCCTTCATTCAGACACAAACCATGGCTTTAGCTTTCATACTTACCCTCCCTGTCCAATGACAGGTAGTATCTTCACATTTTGTTGTATGCTATCTCCATTTTTCTTTTTCGCATAGTACATTCCTTGCCATTCCTGAAGAAATAATTCAAGTGGAAGAAAGTTCAGATAAAACACAGAGAGACGCTGTAGCTTCACACCTTCTTTCACTGGAAGCTGTCTCACAATACAAAACCAGGCAGGACTGGCTAAACTGTGCTCAAACCCTCAGATTCCTCCCCTTTAAGTACCCTGTAGGTCACTTGTGATGCTGCCAATGCACGGAGGATTTCCAGAGGGGCAGCCCGGGAATACTCTGATGGCTGAGCTGGACCTCAGGAGCTGCGGGAATCAGAACCACGCATTCTCTTCCCCATCCTACCTCAGTGGTGCTGCAGCTCATTTTGGGGAGACCTGGCAAGGAGCCCCATGAGAGCAGGAGCTCAGAGCAGCCTCTGCCTGGAGCAGAGTCCCCCCAGGGACCCAGGACAGGAAGGTCACTGCAAAGCTGTCACACCGCCCTGATCAGCCTCCCTGCTGGATGCACCGTCTCTCCTGCATGGTTGGGATGTCTTATCACTTGTTAACATCAAATATATCTGTGACTAAAAGTGCTTCGATACCCCAGCACATTTACTTTCCATACTGTCAGTTTACTATCAAAACGCAGCAGAGATTTAATCTGGGTTTTTCTTTAAAGCAGAAGAGAGCCCAGCAGAATAGCTCCTGGATTCTGCCTCCCCTCTAAAAGCACTCTGGTTTTAGGATTGCCTATGTGTTTCCACCCCTGGAATAGCTGTTGGTGGTCTTTTTTAACAGATGCATATTTTGAGCTGGGCCTTTACTAAATACCAAGTGATTACTGAATCATTGAATCCATCTTGCACGTTCACTTAACACAGACTGCTCAGGCCAATTGCTGTATCTCAGTTGAGTTCAACAAACTTTAGATCGGGTTTAGATATGTGAAAATACCTTCACGAGGTACACAATACCTATTTATTTATGTGAGACTGGCAGATTTCACAGTCAAGGAAGCCAGAGAACAGGTACAGAGAGAATAGTTTTACATTTATGTTGGTGGAGCCAGCAAATAAAGACTCCAGCCCACAAAGAACTGCATGGTGACAGGCTGTACAGGAAAAAATATGAAAGGCTTTTCTGAGGATCTGTCAGAGAAGAGAACTGTGCATAACAAACTGTGTAGTGAGCATAATGTCTTCTGTGAGCTGCTTGAGGAATACAAATGAAGATAAAGCAAGCACCACAAAATTCAATGCTCTCATAATTAAAACTATGCATATCAATAGTTTCCTGACAACCAGGATGAGGTAGAGATGAGTAATTGATCTCTAACCCAGGTAATAAACCCAGGATGTGCACAAAGGGGTGAAGTCATAAGCTACAGATTGGGTAATTCCCTCATTTAAAGCGCATCCTTTCCAAGGCAGGTTATTCACTAATGTGTTCTTCTTAGTCAACAGATCGATTTTTCAACTTGTGAATTTCTAAAACCTGTGAAACTGTGGCAGGAAATGTGTGAGGGAAAAGGTCAGCACCATTCTGAGAAACAGGAGGTCCAAGCCAAACTCCTGCTGGTAGGTAAAGTTCTCCGAGGGATGTTACTTAAATGTATTTTAAGAACACCATATGCTCTCTCCCAGAGCCTCTGTCAGCAATCCAGCAGGGAAGAGCCATTCCCAAGACGTGCTGTCAGTCAAGCCCATGGCTCTGTCTGCACTGGAGCCACACAAGCACCGTGAGCAGTCCCTGCTGTGGGCAGTGCTGGGATCAAACAAGAGCAAACACCACGCACAGCAACCCCCAGAGTTCCCTTTTTTTGGTATGCTGTAACCTACAGTAGCCAAAATATGGCCTACTGTAGCGTACTCTTTTGAATTTAGGATATAAAGAAATTAAAAGCCTGAAAACTACACACAGACCATGTCAGAATGATCCAGGCAACTCAGGCACCTCTGAAAATGCTGTAATATCTTGACACAAATGATGTCAAAACTTCAAGTATTTCAAGGGTTGTTCCTCACAGTTAACCTCTACTTGCAAATGCTTCCTGTAATAATTTAATTGGCAATTCATTTTAATATATAAATGTAAGGTTGCATAGATTACATATTATAAAATGTTCCAAGGGGAAACACAAAACACCTGCAAACAGAATATATCCACCTAAAACAGTTGAAGCTGTTCCAGACAGACAGGTTTAAGTAGGCAGTATTTCATTAGCCCTCACTGTTGAAGTCACAGAGTCAGGAGTAAAATTAGCACAAGGAAGGAGATGAATTCGATTTAGATTTCTATCATTCATAGACTAAAATATATTTCTGCTGCTAATGAAATTTTTATCAGCCCACTAAAATATTTAAAAATTTTTCGCTTCGTGTCTTGAGAACTGACGGCGTGGATTCAAGGCCTGACACACCTAACGCATTTGAACTGGAACTTAGCAAATAGTCCCTCCTAACATCACTTTTGTATTACACAACTGATTATATTTATTTACTGAAACAACTTCAGCCAGGCAGCAGACACCCAAACTATTGTCTGTAGCCGGGATCTCTTCCAACAGGCCAACAAACGTGGGAATGAGCGACACATTCTCCTTGAAACGCTCGTGGAACCTGCACCCAGCTTTTGTGGCTGAGTGCTGTGCCAGCACCCTGAGCCACAGAGCATGGCTTTTGCATCCCCGTGTGCCATGATTCACCCTGGCATCTCCCTGCCCTGTGCCACGCCCTGCTGCTTCCCACGGAGAGTCCCAGTGACCCAGCCAGCCCTCCTGACCCCCAGCCTGGGCCGTGGCACACCATCAAACACACCCGCTCCCAAATCTCTCTGTGCAGCCTCCGTGATCTCCTCCTAGCAGGCACTCAGCCATGCTCAGTGACATCAGAAACCCGCTCATCCCGGTGCAATGAACACTTCTAATGGAAATCCATTAGGCAGCTCCCGTGCCATCAGGGAATCAAACAGATTGGCAGCTGGCAGCTGACACTGCCTAACGCTTTCAAGTGATATTGCAAATGTCTCCTTGGTATTTTTACAGTCTGAACTCGCAAATCAGCTTCCACGTTCCATGGTGACATACTTCAATATGGTGCTTTTCTCATTTACATAGCACCAGATAACATGTGCATCCGTCTCATTTTTCTGCGGTACTCCCACACCATTTGCTTCAAACAGCATAAATTAGAAAGAAATGCAGCAAGTCACTTATTTTTGTAAAGCAAGTACCTCTACCAAGCAAGGAAAGAGAAAGAAGGCCTTAAAAAAAGGAACATTTTTTAAACTTCCTGTTCTTGTTTCAAGTAAGTTGCAAATGCTACGTGTCTGTGAAGCTGCAAGTCACAAAGCGTGCCCCTGCTGGACCACAATAACCTTTACAGGTAGCAAATAAAAGTGATACAATGCCATTACTCACCTTTCCTATCTTTATGCAGGAATTAATAGTATCTAGGAAATCAGCTTTTTTTTCATTTATAGGCACTTCTGTTAATTCCTTTTCTATTAGTTCACCTATTTGATAGCCCATCATTGTTTCAAAAGCAGGATTGACGTACTGTGAAACAAAAACAAACAAATGCCCATTCAACAGTATACTTAAAGCACAACAGAATCCCGTTTTTTTTGGTCTGTTTAACCAGGAGATCTCTTTCCCAGCCTGCAATAAATGTCTGCATGTCCTATTCCTGAGAGAGATGCTCGCATTTTTTTCTTTGTGAAGCAAACCAGGAATTTCCATGCTAGAATAGCTGTGCAGAGCGTGTGCATGTCAGCAAAGAGAGGGAAATTATGCAAACAGCTGAGTATCACATATCCACAGAGCTTAGACAGACAACATAAATTCCTGAAAAACGGGCTCTGTCCGTTCCCAAACCAATAAACCTCAAACCTACCTCAGTGTTCCTAAAAATCACAAACTGGATAGGAATATTAACCATATTTCATGGAAAATCCATCATCTTATTCTGCCTAAGGGCCAACCATCCCTATTCCCCTGTCCAGGCAAAGCCCAGCCAGGCAGAGTGGAAGAAGTGGAATTTGATAAAGCAGTTTCTCTCTAAAGTGAACGTTGCCTCTCACTGCAGTCTTGGTGGCAGTTCTCTCATACTCTGGGGCTGTCAGCAGAGGGACAAAATCGGGTCTGAAAAAAAACGTGTTCAAAACAACCTCAGGATGTGTTCTGTTATTTTTGTAAAAGGGATGAAGAAGGCACATCCTTCAGTGAAGTTGCCATTGTCAAGACTTGGGCCAAGAAGGTACAATTTATATGCATGTTGTAATTCCCAGAGGCTTAGACACAAGCTCTTCACTGATAATAAAATCACTCCTCACTGCTTCATAACTCCTTTAAAAAGATCGTTTTCAGAACTGCAAACCTAAGCACAATTCCTTTTCACTGTTTCAAAAAAATTTCTAAGAGAGGATTACATTCAAAAACAGTTGGCCAAAAATTCTGACACATCAAACAGTATCAGATTTTAGAAAAAAAAAAAGTAAAATTATTTAAATAGAACATCCATTAGATTTTAAAGAGCATCAAATTAACATACAATATTTTTGGAAAAGAATGTTTATAAGCCAGTGGCTGCATTCATTCTTGATATAAAGAAAGAATGAATAACAGAGATAAAGAATCAAAACCAAGAACAAAAACAAGAGAGTAAATCCTTATTCAATTCAGAAACAACAATCTCCCTTAAAATTTGTTTGATTTATGCAAGACACTTTAAATTCTGAGAAAATGCTGCTCTACAGCTAAACCCACTTCAATCTTTTAGAACCATTAAGTTACATTAGATTCTTGTGCTGTAAGACAGAGTAAGTGTAATCACAGAGGAAATAAAATACAGAGCAATTTATGACTGGAACAAACCTGTATTACATGGTCTTCACTTGTGATCTCAATGGCTTCTTGACTTTTCTCTAATGCTGTAAATAATGAATTACATGCCCTGGAGAAAAAAGAAAAAGGCATCCAAAAATTTTATCCACTTGATTCTTCTTATATGGGATAATAAAGTATTAAAACTTTATTTTTAAATAATAATGGTGCAGTTTAACAATTAATGTATTTTCTTCAGGGAACTGACATTCTATAATTAACTACTGCACATTAAAATAAATACTCTATTAAGGAGGTGGCTGAATTGGAACTTTTTTGTTGATAATGTTTTTGGTAAAATTACCTTAGTTTGAATTGTGCCTGCACCTGTCCAAATTCCAGCTGAATCAACTCATTGTAA
Source organism: Machaerirhynchus nigripectus (assembly GCA_013397975.1). Taxonomy (NCBI): domain Eukaryota; kingdom Metazoa; phylum Chordata; class Aves; order Passeriformes; family Dicruridae; genus Machaerirhynchus; species Machaerirhynchus nigripectus. The sequence continues at coordinate 92,207 of VZRQ01005815.1, read as the reverse complement.
CAGGCCATTCTACTAGAATTTTCTACATATCTCTGCAAATAAAAGGTTAGAAATATTTCATTAATACACATTTCTGTCTGCAGGGATTTGAAGCTCTGTTTTCTTTTGCTTGCTAAAGAACCAAAAAAGGAGTAGATATGCCAAAAATGAACATGCTGGGACACGAGCAATGGGAGAAGATTGTTTTTTTGGTACTAGCAGAACTTTTCAGGTTACTGCATTTTGAAAAGGTGACAGATCCTCATAGCAATGGGGTTCAACCAACCTGCTTATTCTCTGTGATTGTCAGCAGGATCAACGTATTCTTAAAAAATCTAATTTTAGCTTGCATGCTACTTTTTTAAAATAACACTGAAAAAATTGTTGGGTCTCAAGTAACTGAAATTTGAAATTGTTATGAGTTTCCAGTTGCTAATACCCCAAATTGTCTATACAGATGAAAGCAAAATCTCCTGTCAAATATACCTTTATTGCCTTTGGGGCTTTTCTAGCAAAGATCTCAGTACCTTTCACTTTTTAAAAAAGCATTTCATATTTACCAGGTATGAGCCTGAATGTTAAATCCTTGCTGGCACTGAAGTGCCACGGACATGGATAGTTTGGGAGGGAGGATTGATTATCACGGGTAAGCCACCACAATCAAAGCTGCTAAACAAATTTTTCTATGCTTTGCCATTAGACCCATCTCCAAGGCTCTGATCCATAAATAATGCAGAACCTGTGCTGAATTACTTATGTGCCCACTGGAATGACTCTGTTCATATAAATGCCATTATCTTCAGGCTATAGCACTTCCTGGGTTGGGACCTTACTAGAATTAAGCAGATGGGTGCAAATGGAATGTGATGGGACAGCAAAAATCCGGTGAGCACGCAACCAAATACTCTGAATTGCACTCTAAATCAGGCCCATTCTTGTTCCATTGTCAGCTGAAGGCAATAAGGAACCCACTTGACTGACACTCTGATAAGCATTTCCATTCAAACCACCACACACCTTTTCTGCTTAGCTGGAATAGCTGCCAAGGAACAGATTCATTGAGATACTTTTCAGGTGCCTCCAAACAATAGCTAATGGCACTTGACAGCATCTGAAACCTGTTTACAGATGGGAATTGGCATTTGATAGAAGAAATTTCCCCACAGCTCATTCTGTTGTTCATTGCAAGCTGCTCTCTGGCTCTGCCACAGCCACTGATCAATTTTGTCAATGTCAACTTTTCAGGGAAAGGATCAGGTATTTAATCTGAAATAAATGTATGGAGCAGAAAAGCCCCAGACCCACTTCTTGTGTTCCCAAGACTGTCATGTCGATGTTCAGAATTGGGGCACAGAAGAATGAGCAGCACAAAAAAGATCTACAGGTGGGACCACTGACACAAACGGTGACTGACAGACAAACTTCTGGGGAGTTTCTTGCACAACAATTTTGAAATGTCAGAGCAAGCCCGCCGAGTACAGCACATACCCTGGTGAAGCCAGCAGAGATCAGGGGCAATATTGACGACTCTTCACGATCAGTGTGCCTTTGAAACAAGGAGGAGAAGTCAGGGATTATTTCTGTAATCAACTCAGACCAAATTTCACAGTCCATCGATCTACTTGTACCCCAGATGTCACACCGAGGCTAATACTGCTAGATCCTCACAGGATCTAGGAATAAAACATTCTTTTTGTATTTTTTATAAGCTTTCATCTTTGGCACAGATAAGCCAAAATGTTATTTTCCTTCATGCATGTAATGAGCTGCTCACATCAAAAAAACCCCTAATGCTTCAAGGAAACCAAACAATGAGTTAGCCTGTTGGACTATTCCTAGTTTTTCTGTACTGGATCCTTGTTGTTTATGCTGTCATTAGTCAGAAATGCACTTGAAAGTCTACACAGCCAAAGCTTTAAGAAATTACTTGTTATCTGAACATACCAAACCTCAGATGGGCAACTCAAGGTGCCTGAATGAGGATGGATTTTCTAGTGTTGCCTGCCCACTGCCTTCTGGTAAGTCACATTCGGGACACATTCCCAAAGGAAGTACCTGAATAATCTGGCCATGCTGACTGATAAAAGACACTTCAACGTATGTGAATGCATGGCTGGAATCTGGAAGAAAGGCCATTATGTGAAGTTTCTGTCAATAAGCAGATTGAAGCTGGTCATGCTTAGCAGATGGCACAATAGCTTTTATTTATGCATGAAGTTTTGGATCTTGAAATGTTTAATTAGGGTATTATAGTTTTTTTGGTAGAGATGGTGGTATATTTTTAATGGGAAATTTCAACACCTCAGAACTGGTTTTCAGAATTTATGTTTTCTGAGAAATAGCCATTCCCAAATTATCCTTTGAGGAAATCATCTTTCAGTTATTTCATTTCATTAAATATACTGGATTGTTTGTTTGTTTGTTTTCAGTTTTTCATTATTTTATGACATATTAGTAATGTTTTCAAAGGAGGAGGAGGGGAATAGCAAATGTAGTTCTTTACTGAGTTGTCATAATCTCTTTTGCTTTTAAAACTTCTGTGGTCAGATGATACTTTGTACTGATCAAATTGTTCTATATCGTTTTTCATACTCAGCAGATCTCTGAGATTAATCATATTGAAAGGCAGATCAAGAAAGGGTCAAAACAGATATCTGTGAGACAGTTTTGTACAGGATGTTGCAGAAGTTGTTTGGAATATACTCTGAAATCCTGCAGTGATGGGGGGGAGGAGCGGAAGGAGGAACCCAGAACAAAACCCAAATTGAGACTCTTTAGTCAAAAACAGAAATCAAAAAAACAATTTCTGTCCCAATCCTATGGCCAAGGATAGTAAAAATTGTGGTACAGCACATTATTATTAGCACAGTAATAAGTTCTAATTCAGGTTTTTTAATGTAGTGTTTACTTTTACAATTATAAGATCTATGGTTTTGATCACACGTCAAAGTAAAGATATGAGTATTTACCTTTGTACTACACAAATAATGACTGTATTTTCTGAGGCTTTCGTTGTTCTGATAGACCTTTAAATAAAAAGCAAACCATTTACATTTTTTTTAAGTTCACATTTCAGAAAACATGGCTTTACAGAACCTTCACACAGCTATTTTCTTAACATACCTCTTTTAAATCATTTACCAACAAACCAAAAGTCAAATCCCAAGCCTGCTGCTACGAAAAGAGAATAAATTATATCCGAGACTCCACAAACGTAGATTAATCTACAACTCAAATACTCTCAGTGGGGGAATGGCAAAAAATATCTTCTCTGAGACAGCATATAATGGACTTGTTTGAAGGGCTTGGCCTCACTCTTTTAAGGTGCATTTTACTGAATTCTGGGACAGGTTGGTAAAAAGGGGAACAGTGGTGATACCTAGTCCTGGCCTGCCAAAGATCTTACCTACTTCCCTCAGTCCAGCAAGAAGAGCCTTTGCCCCACCACAGTCCCCCGGGGCACATTCTGGCCCTGCCACCCCACAAATTCAGTCTAGACACGTTCCCAAGGGCGACTTCACTGCAAAGTCACTGGAGCAAGGCACTGCTGCCTGTCATGGCTCTGTGGAGACACTCACGAAGGCAAATCCTTTTCTCCTTTTTTCATGCTTTACTGCGGTTTCTAAAATTATTTTTGGAGCCTGTTTGCAATTCTGCTCTTCAAAACATGTTTTCAGATGTTGTAGATGTGGAAACGTGCACACCAAACACTGCCTGTTTGCACTGGGAGTCGTTCAACAGCAAGTGACATCGCAAAATAATTAGAACATAAATGAAGTGAATGAATGAATTAAAGTGCTTGGTGGCACATGCTATCTTCTCAGTTGATTTAGTGTGAAAACAAGGAACCAGGTATTTGGAAAAAAAAACCAAAACAAACAACAAAAGAAAACCAAAAAAATACCCAACAGTTCACTATGGCAACAAATTTGTATGCTGTGGCTCCAAGCCAGATCGAGCTTCAGGGACCCTAGCACACAACCAAAATGCTGCTGCTTTCAGATGTAAAGCACTGAGGTAACATTATTTGATGCTGCCAGTGCACATCTGTCCAAAACCAAAAAAAAATCAATGATGGATAGAGTTTATAAAAAGTCATGTAAAAGCAAAGGAACTTTGATGATGTGTTAACTGCATTGTTAAGCATTAATTACACCGAAACAGTGCTTACCTGCATAATGCTTCTGCATCAAAGTATCTGGAATGTCTATGGTCAATAATGATAATGTCATGATGCTTCTCTAGAAAACATTCTAGTGCAGACTGAGGTGTCCTGGCAATATTACATCGAAATCCAGCCTTGTCACACGCCCAGCGGAACCCGTTGCTCTGGTCGTCTTCCTCAGCAAACACTAAAAGTACCTGAGGCAAAGACAGGCAGTGGATCATCACCAAGAAATCTTATAGTAGATTCTGTGACTTTTCCCTCTTCTTAACATGTTTTTTAAAGCCACTTTTGAGGCTTAATACATTGTTTTCGGCAGAATCGCTTTCTACAGACCACTGCTTTTTTTATAGTTGTCCATATACAGAGGTGTTTCAAGTGGGTGAAACAGTCTGCCAGAGCCTTGCATACCCACATGGGAAGAACAAGTTTTGGAACTGTCTCTCTTGTCATTATCTACAAAGGGAGCTTAGGCAACCAGCTGGGACAAGATGCCTGTGTTTCAGGCAGTGTGCATGAACCAGCAGTGAGTCCACTTCACTGAAACTATCCCACATGCAACCTTTTTCTCGGGTTTGTTTTTCTTTCCAGGATCGTATTCCAGAAAAGGGAAAACAAAACAAAAAAAGCCATGGTTCATCTCGTGTGAATCAGTATTTAATGCTGCTTCAGTGGCAGGATGAAAAATGTGCTTTCCTTTCCATCTCATCCTAATTCCACAAAGTACTGGATGCTACCCACTCTGTGGGGTTTCTGGATATGCAGGACAGGCCGGTCAAAAGGAACTCATGCCAGACTGAAATCATGAGCAGTACCTCTGTATATGAAGTCCCTGAGTGACTCCTACACAAAGCCTGCATGGGATTTCTATCACAGAAGTAGATTATCATAGCTGAAATCCAGAACTGGAGGTCAAACCTATGAGCCCGTATTTGCTCTGTCCTAACTTGCCATGTAATTGCCAGTAACTAACCTCTCTGAGTCTTTTTAAAATCAACACAATGCCTACAGACTAGAAGTATGATAAGGCCCAATTCCTTTAAAATGTATTTCCAATTCCAGGGTTTAATACAGTACAGAAGATGGACAAAGCCTGCTGAGGAAAGACTCTCACTGATGTGACTGCGCTTTGCGTCAGGATAATGTTCTGCAAAAGAAAACTTCTCTTGCCTGAAAGAATGTAGCCTGGCAGACTACAGACCTATGTTGTGTCGGTTTTGGGGATGGCTCAGCACATGCAGCCTTCTGGGAGAAACAGATAACTAAGCCAGCACTTGGTCTGTTGTCCCAAGACACCAATCTTGCAGTAGTTTAATCAAACCACACTCAGAGAGACGCTTCGGTCAGGCAAAGTGAAGCATGTGTAACTCACATCACATCCCATCCCACTGCTATTTATCTCCTGGGTGATTTTAGGAACTCCAGTGCTGTTACACTTTGGACCAGGCTGGTGAAATGTCCACCAGTAAATCTTAACATTTCCATGTACTGCATATTTGTTGTAAGAATGAAGGACTTTGCACACATTCAGTTCAGGTTCCTTTTACAGCAACCTGCAAAACTGTTTGCAAAAACATGTCATAGTTTGGGCTAAATTTAGTGAAGTTAATTGATAATACTCCTCAGGAGGGGAAGAATGGGTTTCAGCAACAGCACAGAAAGTCAGCAGATCTGAGTTGTATGATCGACTCAGGCAAAAATGTGATGCTGCCTACGTTCTTCCCTCACACCTGCCAGCTATTATTCCCAGGATAAATCAGTAGCATTTCAGAGTGGTCTATGACTGGACAAAAGTGATACAATCCTTAATAACAATACAGGGGGCAGAAATACTCAACACCTATTCTGATTTTACTTGGAGAACAGCTGAATGAGGATGTCCTAAGATCTGATTTTTGATGATACTGCTGTTCTGGCAATAGCTCAGGAAGATAAGAACTGTTGAACTGCAGTTCTTAAGACAGACATTTTGAAATTATTAGGTCCAGATTGCCTTTACTGAGGAATTTTGCAATTACTGACTGAGGAACATCTTGGATGATTAATGGTTCAGTATGCCTTGGGATATGGGAGAATTTCCAAAGGAAGTCCAAAGGAGTCATGTATCTCCAAACCTCATGTCCATCCCAGGCAAAATGAGGGGGGAAATGACATTAACCCTTTATTAATAAAGGGATAAAAGAGGATTGATTATTGTCAGTCAGTAATGAATAGCAAAAAAAGAAAAATCTTGCCAAGCTCACTTCATATCTTTTGTAATAACATTGCAAGTTTGGTTGGCTTAATATCAATTTGATGAGATTTTGGTTAAGAATTTGACTACCAGTAAAATTCAAAATGAGGCACAAACTAAACTGATTACATGGTAACTGATAGCAGAAAGAACAGATAGGTCTATGAGCTGAGAGATGGTTGGAGAAAACATGCAGGGATTTTAGGATACCACGTAGAATGTCATGATAAAAATCTGTTATGTGCACATTATCTCTTGAGCAAAATACTCTGTGAAGATCTCTATAATCCGAAAAATTCCAGTGGTAAATTTTAAGCTAACATCTGTGATATTTCAAGACTTCAGTTTGAACTGCTGTGTTACCTGAAGTTGATCTTGATGAAGTCTCATAGGGCCAAACTGCACATCTGTTACTGGTGCCTATAAGAAATAAGAAGGGAACTTATTAATGCATTATTCCTAAAGAAGAAGAGAAATTAGCTCTGTTATCTCTCCTATCTACCACTGTCTGGGGGAATATACTGCTACCATTATGAGGCTGCTTCTTCAAGAGGGTCTTATTCTGGTTTGTAAGTTTATGTGCTAAGCTGCATTAACAGTTAGAAATAACAAGCTAGTCTTCAAGTCATTTTTATTGTTATTTCAAATGTAAACTAACAGATTAGTCATGAGAGTCTGGGAGACAGACTGTTATTTTTCTGTATCCTCTGTATCACTCCAGCTGTTCTGCAAAACATGGAAGTGTTTAAAACTTGCTTCTTTTAAAGTCCAAAAAAGGATTAAAGCTCCGGGAGAAATGCAAAAATACGTAACTCTTCTCTGAGAATTTCACGTGTAACAGGTGCCCAGGGGTGCTACAGAAACACACTGATCTCACTTCTCCAAGAGCATTTTGCTGCATTCCCTGCTGCCCGCCCAACCCCTCCAGGGCAGGTTCCAGAACTCAGGGATTTGTTGGGATGAAGCACGTGCTCAGCACGCAGCTTTGCTTCGAAAAACCCTACAAAAATGCTGTCATATGTGGGTGATTCCCACATTAGATTCTGTTCAAGCGACACAGTTCAGTTCAGGATGCACGAGCTGAGCCAGGATCCTTCCCCCTCACTTGTCCCTTCGTGGGAAGGAGGGCACTGACCACAAGTGCTGTTTATCACAACTGCTACTCTTTCACATGATTCATCATTAATCAAACTTCAACACAAATGACTCTTCAGTTGGTATGAGACTACTTCTAAAGGAGTTAAACACATAAATACAGAGGGAGGCTCTAACAGGATTACATATGTTCAGTTCTTTGGGAATTTCCACCAGGCAAGTGTCAGCACTTCCAGTGCACTTAAATATTCTTCACCTCTTGTCCCTGAAATAAAAACTAAAAAGCAGGAATAACAATGTTCCCGATTCAAAATAGGAAACGAAGTCCAACCAATGGTCCTTGGAGTCACATAGACTCTTCAAAAGCAACTGGAGTAAGAAACCAGAAGAAAATAATCTTTGGCAATGCAGTAAATGTTAAGGCATCTCTGGACTGAAACGTTAAAAAACAAAAAAGGCTGTTGAGCACAAAGGTGGCATTTTTACATTGTTCTTTTGCAATATTAAAACCACACCTGAAGATCAGATTTATTGCTTTGTAGCCTGTAATTTTTCCAATAAGTAGTTCTAAAGAATCATCAGCACATCGCACAGAAAAATCTTTTAGAATTGCATGCTCCACTCCTTCTAGGACCTTAATGCTCCATTGCTCAGCCCTAAGAGTACCTCATTTGTAATTTTATTTCTTTATCAACTTGGCAGTCATCACCACAACATTAAATAAGCAAGAAACACGAGTCAAGGAAAAATGGCAACATAGTGCCTACAAAAGCATGCCAGGAACCAGTGTTTGCCTGTCTTGCTTAAGTGGGCCTTTAAGAGCTGATGTTAAAATGACATGGAGGGGTTTCAGATTCACCCAGTCATTCTGGTCAGATTGGCTTAGTTTAAATACTCTCCAGCCTTTCTTTCTTTCTTTTTTTTTTCCCCTCCAGATTTTGAGACCAAAAATCTCTCTTCACTCAGAAAACTCAAGCTGCTTTACTCTTCCCTGTGGTCTATCATCCAATTATTCAAAATCTGCACTACAAAACTGCAAAGACTTTGGCTGATAATGCACATAGCAGGAGGGAATCCAGCTCTTTGCACCAGTGTTCCTGGTTTGGCAGCACTGACAGGAGTAACCACTCACCCTGAATCAGTACGATCAGCAGAAGTGCCTGAAGGACGTGGAGGGAGCTTGTCAACTGAGTAAAAGATGCCTTTTTACAGTCACTTCTCTGACCAGAACTGTGCTTCAAATCAAACCTTTACGTGTTTTTTGTACACTGCACCTGCCAGTGTAACACAGTGAGTGTTCCGTGTCACCGGGCGATGGCCTGAGCTGGAGGGTTCAGATCCAGGGCTGAACTTCACTGGCATCTGGGGGGATGCAAAACCCCATCTACCAGGCCAGTGTACCCTTGGGCTATCAGTCCCAGCCCAAGGGGAATTCTAACAAATGAGATAAAGCAGTATGGCCAGTTACTGCTCTTCAGATGCTTCTCTCTTGTAAGAAGTTTGTGAGTGGTCATCAGAGTATTTAAAGGAGTGAGCCTGAAAAATGCTTTTCTGCCAGAAATCTGTGGCTATTGCTGCACTGAAAATACCTGTCTATGCACCATTTAAGCCTAAGTCACAAGAAGTGACCAAATGAGATAACCTGTCTTGTTACACATTAACTTGCTGTCCTGAGTACAATCAAAGCCTTGGTCTGCATCTCAGCTGGAAAATTTTGGTGAACTCCAGTTAATCCTGTTGAAATCTGTTCAAATAACTTCATTAATCATTTAAACTTTTTGTGACTGCAGGTAGCACTGAGAAGTAACACACTGATTAAGTACTGTGTCAGAAATCAAGGCTTCAACAAGGATTAGCAGAAACTCTCAACTGTCGCTGAACTAAATGAGCTTTAAAAATACCTCTAAAGCTGCAAGCTCAGAACAAAACCAAACACAGCCAAAGCTCTCATGTATAGTAACTGCACGAACACATCTTTATCCACTCACACCTTTTTCTACTTCCTCCTTGGAATTTCTTTCCTAGTTGGAAAGCCCAAGTACATTTTCAGATTGGCAGACACGACTTAGGCATGTGACAGCCTTCCAGGCAGGCACAGATTGGGAAGAGTGTCTGCGAAGACAGAGGTAGGACTGGCTGTGGGTTCCTGGAACTGACTGTGATAGAGCTGGGTCTGTTGCCAAAGAGCTGCTGACGCAAAGTCCGTGAGTGCAGCGCGTGTGACTGCGGCTCTTCAGAAGCACCCACAGCAACTGCAGCCATTTCACACTCTCTGACCCCTGAACTGCTGCTGGTAGCACTTATTTCCCCCTGTGGTGGTTTGAACCTGAGTTGATGGACAGTTGTTTAGACCAATAACGCTTCCCAAAATCTACATATTTAAACGTGTGGAAGCCCAGGACTTTCTCTCTTCCTTCTGGCCCTTGGACTGGTAACTTGGGCTCTGGCTGCTCGGCCTGGCAGGCCGGGCTGGGCCTGACCGGGCCTGGCTGGGCCTGACCGGGCCTGGCTGGGCCTGATGGGGCCTGGCTGGGCCTGGCTGGGCCTGACCGGGCCTGGCCGGGCCTGGCTGGGCCCGACCACTCGGCCCCAGCAGGGGCTGGGGCCAGGCCCGCGGCTCCGTGAGGGCCGTGATGCCCCCCCTGCCTTCTCAGAACGGCCGAAATGACCAGCTCCCGGCCGCTGCCCAGCAGAGATCATGCGAACCAACCCACTATACCCCCTCAAATCTGCCTTTCTTATATGAACACTGTATTTTCTGTCCTGTGGAACCAGCCCCGGCCCTGGCACAAAGTGGGATTCATCCCAAGGCAATGGCCTTAGCTGTAAGTGATTGACAGCTGTCGATGGGGAAGGTCGTCCACTGACTGCTGTGAGCAGCTCAGCACTCACCAGAAATGATCTCTGTGTTGCAGCAGCTACACTGCAAACACTCAAATTGCTGATAGAAATAGTTCATGTTTCCAGTGCCCTGAGAAAAGTGAATGTTGGGTAAACAAAAACAAGTGAAACAAGCTTTAACAACACAGACCTACACAACTGCAACTGATCCGATTAAAGAACAACAAACTCGGTGTTGACCCGACATAACCTGGCAAAGTACTTCTTTCTGTGAGTCATTTGTCGTATTTTACCAGAACAGAATCTACAGGAATGGTCTGTTCATCCCTGCTGGATTGTTTTTGCGTTCTTCCTACAGCTAGAAAAACTTGAAATGAACTTGCTTAGTGAATAAATGCAGAAAGGAAGAAAGGGTGGACATAAAGCCAGCTTGATTCTCATGCTCCCTTTGGTGACAATCTGCCAGGCTGGTTACAGGGACAGATCTTTGCAGCCCTCAGGTCTCCTATTTGCCAGAAGTGGTGTATCCTGGCTTTCTCCAAAATGTCTCCTACCATTGGAGAGGAGAACACACCTAAAATTTTGGGCAGAATCAGCTCCCAAAAAATCCTTTGGCTATTAACTTCCATGCAATACTCCTGCTATGGAGGCACAAATACATTCCTTCTGGAGGCTTATTTCCTTAAGGAGCCTCTTTGCTGAAGTTTTTCGGGGGATGTTTCAAAGCAGAGCCCTGTGCAGGCCAAGGCAACCCTCGGCAGAGCGGCTGCTGCAGCACTGCCCACCCATGAGAGCAGGAATGCTCCCCTGGCATCCACAGGGCTCCATCCCTTCCTTTCTGCCACAGCAGGAGCCGTGCTGGCGACAGGAATGACTCCTGCTCTGACCATTCCATGCACAGCCCTGGCCTCCTGACAGTAGCCCTCCCCACAGGGCAGCTGGGAGCACTTCTGCTCCTGCTGCTCTTGTTGCCTTTTCCAGGTGAGCACAGCTGCTTTTTCCTGCATCTCGCTTGGACAAAGAGGTGCCACGAACCTTTGCTGAATGGATTGCAGATGGAAGCTGCTGCTGGAGGGCAACATCTGCGTCCAGTGGGCAGACAGTCACAATCTCTGACTCACTGTAATGTATGACAAATAGCTACAATGATCAGACATATGACTTCATTGCTGGTCCTAACGGAATACGGCCAGCAAAATTCATCATTTTCCTCAGATCAATGTTTTAAGACATCACCAAAAATTTTTATCTAATTTTAAAATACGTACCTGAAGTTTCTACATATACTAGGTACATGATATGAATCTGCATGGGTTGACTCATCACAGTAAGATTTAACAGTCTTCCTTACCAAGATATGCTGGAAGCCATAGGACTGTTAACATAAACAGAATTTCCATAATTATAAATAAAAAACAGAGATTCATTTTACAAAGGAAAGAAAATCCTTTCTCTTAACCTACCATTTTAAGCATAGATTCGTCACCCCAGAAAGCAAAAGCTCAGATGAACTCACAGATTTATACCACACCTTAAACTTTTATTGATTCAGGTTCTATTTGCTGCAGAAATTTGAATTCTGCATGATTATGTACTTTCTCAGAAACCTCAGCCAAATCCTCCTGGATGCTGAAGGCTAGGAAATGAACAATTTCCTACCATGACAAGGTGCAGGATCTTGCTCAGCCAGGTCATACCAACATGGTGCCTCCTTCTCAACAGAGAGGGGCTTTGTGACTCATTGTAGCTCATACTTCTGGGCAAGAAAAGTCTCCATGCTCAGGATCAGGTATTCACAAGTCACATTTTTCTTTGCTTATAATAACCTTTATCACTTTCAGAGGTGCACAAATACTAATCCAATCCACATTCATTTACCTATTTCTTTCTCCGAGGAAATGCACCTCAGTAGGTGAGCTAAGGCTCAGCTTCCCATTTTCCATGCACTTTCTGCTAGACACTGAACAACACTGATCATGTCTTCCTTGCAGACTCTTTTGTTACCAGCTCGACATTGGCACAAGTAATGTAAAATGCTGTCTGAGCAGACCTTCCTAACGGGCACAACTGTTCAGAGCATAAAATGAATTTTACAGTCCACGGCCTGAATTCCAACCTGGTTAGAAACAGTGAAATCCAGAGCAATTCCATCAAACACGAGGAAAGTATGCTGGATTTACTTCAGTGCAAATGAAATGGGAGTCTGGCTCTGTGCAGCTCCTTCTTTTGTTGTTTGGAGGCCACAACAGTTTGAGTAAAGAATAAGAGAGAACAAAGTGTCCAAGGTTTCTGCCTTTGCTCAACAGATTCAAGGACAAAGGTAAACTTGGCTTTCAAAGACCCTGTGCTGTACAGAGTCAGTTTATTCTTCGCTGAAATACAAAGACACGAGTTCTGAAAGGCGATTAAAATTTACTCATCAACCTAGATGAAACCTGTTAATTCCAGCCCTTGATTTTTTTTCCCTATTTCTGCCTCATGTAAGACATAGAGAAATGTCACAGACTCGGAACTTATAATGTAGCATTCTGACTCAGTGCTTTGATAAAATCTAGCATTTAGATTAATCTAAATCGTGTTCTCACTGATGCATCTCTCTCAACGAAACAATGCCGATTTATATCTATGCCACAAGGCCTGCAGATCACCTGATGTTTTGTTCCAGTACATTTTTCCTTTTATCTACTTCCTGTTTTAAATTGATTCCTAGAAGAATTATCTACACTCATCAGAATCAGCCATGTAACAATACAGCAGACAGTAAGTGATGGGGCAACACACCCTCTGTTTTCTTAATCTGTTTCTCAAGTTTTAGTACCAGTTTTTGAACCAGTTGTACATAAATGAGCTCTTGAGAGCCGAACTCTGGCCTCCGATTCACATCATTAGCAACACACAATTTTGACAGCTTGCAGTTTTTGTGAGAAGAAAAGCTTTATTGAGTGTAATGAGCCGCCAGAGCTCTCACGTCAGGCTGCTGGCCCTCCTCTCTGGGCATGTAACCAGCCACGGGACTCACTTTCTTATTCCCAGTGAACTGCCAACACCTTTACTGCTCCAAAATACAGCCCCTCTCCCATTACTCAGCCTGGGGGCAATTTTTGTGTTAACCCAGGTCCTGAGGAAACCTCCCAGGAAATTTACACCCTGGTGGGACTGGGACTGCTTTACGAGAGTGGTGGCACACATCGCTGAACACAAAGGCTATGCCAGCTCCACCAGGGCTCTCCCAGGCACAGCTGGTTTTTGGCTGTACGTTCAGCTTGCCACACATGCCAACCACTGTTATATATGTTTCTTTGTTTGTGTTTTGGGCCTGGTTCCCCACTGCATTTCCTCAGTGCAATAAGTGAAGCCAAGCTAGAACAGGACTGCAGCAATGCTGTTGGGAAATCACACTTGCTGCCTTCTTGCACACTTCAGACGTAACCAAGAACTCCCACTTTCTATTGTTTATAAGTCCTCCCCTTATTCTTTACAGGAAACTTTGGTTATCAAACTGCAAGCGTAGCACATGCAAGAGTGAATCATTCTGTTTGGCTGGGAATAATTAATGGTGCTGTCCCAAAGTGACTCGTGTTATCATCTCACTGTGGTAAGGCCTGGATGGCCTCTGGCCCAGACGAGTGGCCCGCTGTGGTCACGTTGAACAGTGACAGCAGAAAAAGCCAGTCAGCAGTCCCTGCCACTGGTAAAGGTCTGAACTTTTCCACAGAACATGCTGACAAATTGGGGGACTTTTTTAGCTCCTGATACGCTGTTAAAAGTGATAAAACAAATGTCGTTATCACTTAGCGCGCCTGTGGAGCAATTGCACAGATCTCCAAAGTTGAAGAGGGAGTTTGCTGGTTTCGTTCTGACATTCAGAGGAACTGAGGCACCAAGGGAGAAAGACAGCCCCAGCCCTCCTTGTGCTGAGCCCTGGCACCCCTGGGCAGGGTATCCAGTGCCCCTGCTTGCTGGCCAACCTCCAGCAGTAGGCACTGCTAATACTGGGTATTATCAACCACTAGGCTGATACCTGGGAAACACCCACTTATTTCTGAAATTCAAAATTGTGTTGGTGATAATTCAAACAAGTTATATCACATCTTGGTAATCACAGCAGTCCTGGAGGTTCCTAAACTAAGCAGATACAGCTCCAGCAAAGCGACTCTGCAAATCTCACACTACAGGCTTACACAAGAGTCCTCACTCTGAATGAATCACACAGCAAAAAGGGATGGAATACATCAGCCAAGTCAGAGAAACAGAGCCATTTACTCATTAATCCACACTGACTTTTCTGTCCAATGAGAATAAAGTTGAACAGAAACCATTCAAATCCTGCAAGTTGTATTTGCTGCATCATCTACCTGATTCAAAGACCCCTTTTAGACCTGCATGTTATGCGCAAGTACCTGGCCTTGAAATTTCATCTATTTGTCTGTTTAGAAGAGAAAAAAATGTGACTCTTACACTCCACAACAAGAAATGTGAATAACCTTAACGTTGGTCTGTGCCTCATGGTTGTCATTTCGCCAAATGCTGTTCTGACCAACCAGCACAGAATTTAAAGTGCCCCAAGTCTTCACAATCTTAAGATTTAAGATGGCTCACTGGGGTCTTCATTAAGGTCCCACTTTCTGACTGGAAGTGCTGGCAAGAATTTCTCCATTCAGGCCAAATATGCACAGAACTTTGTCTGGATGCTGTGAGGTCTCCCCATATTCAATCCCTGGGCTGCTAACTAAACTACGGTCAATTATTTCTGTGTGGTGAGGGCATGCTGTGGAGCATCTGTAGTTACATGCTGCACTAAGAGAAAAACAGCAGCTCAAACGATCTGGCCTGTACTTTAGGAGAATTTTTTAAACCCTATAATAATGGTTTGCTATACATAGGTTGCAGAAATGGATGCCTTTATCAATGCAAAAAAAAAGAAGAAAAAAGGAGCATGAACATTTTCAGCTGTTCAAACAGGAACAGAATGTGCAACATGCAGAAACTGAATTGCTTCAGCTGAAGAACAAAAAAATCTTTAAGGCACTAGCCCCTAATTCCATGTTTTATTTGTTTCTGACAAAATTCAAGGGTCAGATAGAATACGCTGCAGCTCTGAGCAGATGTCCTGCAAAGTCAGGCATCCCTGGCACTCCGGGGTTACATGCAAGTAAGGGTTGTGACTGCCTCTGTGAGATGGCACCTCGTGGGCAGCTGAACAGCACATCCAGGTGGATATTGCAACTTGCTGGGTTTCAGGAGCTCTTCCCTTGGACTCCACCAACTCTGACACTGCTCTGTTTTCCCCTCTGCAATCAGGACCAGCCACACTCTATCTCACAAAATGCTTTAACGGCAGCTGCATAAAAACAATGTGCCTAGCAACTCCCAGAAGGCTGAGAGACTTGTTTCCTCCCCCCTCTTCCCCTCAGCTGACACACGTCTGGTTATTCCACTGGCTGGGGGAGCTGTAACTGAGCTCTGGGGACCAACTCACACCTCCTACGCCGGCATGGCTATAAAAGTTTCAGTGTGCTATCCTCTCCCATCTGTTGGCAGCAGTAACTTTTACCCAGATGCAATGGCTAGCCAAGTCAACAGAGAAGAAATTGGTCTGTAAGTCTTGCAGGTCATCAGCCAAGACGTGTTCAAAATCAGAGCATTGAATATATCGGGGCTCGTGTAACCCCAAACAAATAAATGCAGCCTTTGGCTTCATCAACATCTTTGTCCAATGGGAAGGGAACTTCTCGTCTGCTGTCGCCTCAGGTGTATTAATTTTGCAGGCAGGCTGTGGCTGACTTTCCATCCCCCCCACTTGAGCAGACACTTGAGTACAAATACTACATTCTTCTGGCCCTGAGGGAAATTCTTCCTGCCTGCATTTTAACAGTTGAGCTGCACGGCACTCTGGGAGACTTAAACATGGCACAGTAGTGCTATTGTTTAATATTATTAAAACTGCTTGCTCTCTTGTGATTCTGCAAGGTCCTGAAGTATAGCAGTAAGTGCTAATCTGTTTCCTCTCTATCAGCTAGTTCTCTTTTTTTTCTGGTGGATACCACTTACTAGTTTTATTTTAGAGATGATTACAGATGCATCAGAATACAACAGAACTCCATTATCAGTTTTCGTTTTTTCCTTATGAATATGAATTTCAGTGACAGTTTTCTTTGAACCATCTGGATTTGAACAGACTCATCTGACTAAAAGGAAGTTCCAGTCTGCCAGGAAGTTTTCCAACTACTTTATGCCAGACAAACTTTTCATGGCTTGATCTACCAACACTGCCATCGTCACAAAAAGACCAAGCACAGCAAGAGAGTACAGCCCAAAAATAGCATAATTCAGTCAGTGAATCTGCTAGGCTTCCTAGAAGATCTCTTTTTTGTCCTAAACCTCCATTTGTTAAGGAATAAACTTGCTTTTTCACTGTCACTAGTAACACATCTTTTGTGCTGACACAGTTCAGGCTCTACTGACCATAGTAATTTTTTTTTACCTGCTGCCATCTGTTATCTTTATCTTACAAACCTCCAGCCTCTGCGTAGAGTGTGCATCCTGGATGTGCCAGTTGAGTCCTCCAAGACTGGATGGTGACACTACGGAGCTGTCTCCTTCTCCTTTTCCTTCCCTATTCTCCTGGCCACCTGCCACACACACCTTCACACAGCTCACTCGGGTGTCTGTGAACCTGCTGGACATGACTAGAATTCTTTAGGGTCCAAGAGGTGTGCTCTGCCCACCTGCAGGATGCACAAACCCCCTCGTGCTCTATCCAGTACCCTGCCTGGGACCTGCTCTGAGCAAAGGTGCTGTCTCTGAGATGGGGCTTTGCAGGTAGAAGAAATGCAAAGTCAGTGGGACAGCAGCCAGTACAGCAAAGGAGAAATGTTCAGTACTGATAATAAACATCACTGTATTTTTGTCTATTGAATACATGTTTCTCAGACTGAGTGGAACTGTCAACTGACACTTGAGAAAACCAAGAGGAGTTCTTGGCAGTCAAACCTTTTCTAAATAGGGAACTTTGTCTCCAACAAACGTCGACTTGAGACTGCAGGCATATTCAAGATGTCTTTTTAAAAAACTTGAGGAAATTCACATTAGTACATTCTGTTTTTTCCACTCTAAGGTTTAGCATTAATTTTGCTTGTTCACAGCTACAACCAATCCAGCAGACTAACTTCAGGTTTTATGATAAGGAGGAAAACAGACAAAAAGATTTAAGAATCCTGGGGGATGCCTTTCTTTTGACCACTAGGAACTCCACTGGCTGAGGGGATGAGTGACTGGCTTCCTTTAATACAGATGCCTCTTCATTCCTGAGGACCTACAGGGTAGTTTGAAACCTGACACTGGTTTTCTGCTTGACTCTGGTTCAGTAACACACAGAGCTTCTGCCAGCCCACAGGGCTCGTTAAATATCACACGCCTGGGATGGGATCACGTTTTTTTTTCCCTTAAGTAGAGTAGAACCTTTTACAGTTCTGCCAAAGCCCCTAAGACTCTGCATGTCTTTAATAAAGTGGGATTTTCATTATAATCAGAACTGCAATTAAGTAGAATTTATTGCAACAAAGCAGTTTTTCATTCTAGTTTTCTTGTAGACATAATTTCACTCTGTCTGGATTTGTGGTAGGCACACTCCATTTTATTTCATTTAAATGAAAAAATCTGTGTAATTATACTATTATCTTTGATACAAAGCAGTCTCTGCATCTTCTGCCTACGAGTAACATTTCCTTTACAAAAGAACTGCTGGAAATGCCAAAGAAGATGCTGCTAGTATAAAATAAATTATTATTTTATACCAGCAGCACTATTTTCTCCCTAGAAACGCACAAGCAATCAACATGTTACCAACTCCTAGTAAAGTTTCGCAGGATTAAAGCTGTGGCAGCTGAGGCCTCAGCAGAGGAGTGTCCCACAAGGCAGCTCTTTAATAAAGAACCCATCATCAAGGAAGCCCATAAAGCACTCTGACATTGTAGTCCTTAACTGGGAAACAAATCCAGCTGGGTATCAAATATCCACTTACAATGCAATCCTGCCCTACTGCCCAAATATACTCTGTCCAGGTACCATGGTTTGCATTTCTCAAATAAAGTGCACAGGCCATAATTATCCAGATAATAATCTATAGATGTTGAATAGCCTCACATAAATTATTGAACCTTGAGATTTCCAGGAAAGAGAAACATCACCTGGAGATACTTGCATCAAATACTTTTAAAAGTTGCATGGCATCAGCGAAGCTTTGTCACAGAGAGCTGCTGCAGTCACAAAGTTTGAAAGATTTGGAAGGATCTGTGACGTGGCGGGGGGGTAAGATGAGAAGATGCAAAACCACTGAATAAATCTGTACTGTAAACACATGTTCACCTGCAAACTGCATAGCATAAGTGCTGTATAAACCATGAACACTTATGAGCACACAGCCAGCAGGGGCTGAAAGGTGAATTTGGTTGAGTAGGTGTGAGCTCTCCACGTGTCATTTGAACAGACATTACAGAACACTGCTTGTCTTCCCTATAACGTGAGTGGGTGCCAGAAAATTTTTTCCCAGAAGCTTTATCAGACTCCTCAGGTTACCAGTCCTCAGGCCCTCGAGTGGGCCCTTCCACGGGGGATGTCTGAACACCAGCACCACGTGCTGCCTCTGAAATGAGCAGGTTTTCTGTTCCTCCCAGCAAGGACTGCAAAATCTGAGCACAGCCGAGCCAAGACTAGAGCAGCAAAAACAACTTCTCAAATATCAGGATCACCAGGTGCCTACCACCTTCTTTATCGACACCTAAGTTTATCTGGCTCATCTAAAATGGTCTGGTGTTGCAACTGAGAGTGGCAATATGTTTTACAATAGGAACCAGTGCTGGAGCTGTGCACAGGTGGCTCTTCTGTCACATGGAGCAGAGCTTCACACACCACCTTTCAGTCAGGCAGCAACATCCTCACTCCACTTGGACAGCAATGAGGAACTAAAAGAAGGAGCAAAATGACAGAAAGAGGCTCTACTGAGTCATTATGTAACTAAATATAATGAGTCCACCTATGCAAAACCCCTGTGATTAGCTGCAAGGAAAACTGGCCTCTATCCAAAATCAATCTCCCTTGAGATCCAAATCCTGGCATCAAACAAGCCTGTTTAATCTGCTTTGCAACTATCCACAATGTGTTTCTCACTCTGCTGGTTTTCCTAAGGAAAGGATGCAGCGGGCCTGGGCCTTCTGTTGAGAGCGTGAAAGCTTTAAGCCAAAGAACAAACAAGAGAAAACAGACATTAAAGTCCTGTCTGGCGACACCATTAATAAGTTCACAGTCACCATTTCCTTCTTCCTCCCCTGCACCAAGTGTTTCTTCCCAGACAGTGATCCAGACTACTGATAGCTCTGGCTGGGAGCTTTTACCAGAAATTTTAGCAGGAAATGTTAATTTGCAAGCCTCAGTGTCCTCCCTTGGGGAGGATGGACGCTGTATCTGCATGACCAAACTGTGGGGACTTAGAGCTCCTCAGAGCTGCCTGCAACAGGCAGAAGAGAAACTCCTCTGTATCTCCAGCAAAGCTGAGTAAAAAACCAACTGTACTCATTTATTTTCCTTTGCCTTTCCCCCCAAGCTACGAAATACTACGAAGAACGTCCAAAGCAAACAGAAAGATTCTATTAATGAAAATATGCAATTTAGTGTAGTTTCATGGCCTGACTCTGAGCTCAGCCAGACTTCTAGGACACAAAACTTAGCTGGAAATTCATAGAACTAGAATAAAGCAAAACTATTGCTTAGTGTAAAACTTATACTGCATTTATATAAACCACTTCAATGGGAAAGACAGCCTTGTGTGGATCAGTAAATATAAGACATTCCAAATAAATTAGGTATCAAAGATAAACAGTTTTTTAGTATAAAGTCTAATGTTTCATGTTAGCAACAGAAAGGAAAAACCAGACTCACTTCATTAACAGTTCCAATAAAGCTACAGTAAAACTATAGGTCACTTTGAGAATTAAAAAATAAAAGTAAACTTATAAACGCCCTGAAGAATGATGCAGATCTGACTCTTTAAAAGTTTATTACTCAGATATATATCACTTGATTTCTTTTTCTTCCTCTAGGAACTTTGAACATAAGGCTGTAATTACCTACTACAGATGCAGGAGAGAACAGTGTCCTTGGTTATGGAAGCTTTTTTCAATCTTGGGAAGTTTCATTTGCCTTGTTTTATGTGTTTGCATGTTCCTTTAAGCCAGCACAAATGTTCTTACCACATCCCTATTTGTGTGGTTAGCAGCTTTTTCTGCATCTCTTTTGTCCTCATCCTCTAAAGACAAAACAAATGGTGTGCTGCTCAGTGCTGAACTTCATAATTGTAATAATAGGTTGCAGCAGGAATATATTTTGACTAACTCTATGAGCCACTGCCATGTACAGTCTAAGCACCTACCACGGAACCACAGTTCTAATTGTTTTCTTCACGGCTTAATTTGAACCAATATGTCGTACTCTGGGTGACTCCAGAACATACTATGAGACACATAATTTAATCCAGTCGTATTCTGTAATCTAATTTTGCTGAGAACCTTCAAATATATTCCAACAAAAAACTCCCTTATGTGAAACAGCAGGAACACATTAGAGGTGGCATCAAACCACTACTCCATTAGACATAAATTACTCACAGTATGTTCCCCACCAAAACAGAGTAACAAAATTTGCAGGCCACAGCACGAGGTCGTACCCAGAAATACTTTCCAGATGAAGCAAGCAAGATTTGCAGTGGTTTTGTGACACAACTGAGAATCTCCTGCGAGTGAAAGAGGTTATCTGCCGCGTTTGCTGCACGGATTCTGCATCCTTGCACATCTCCTCTTCTGAGTTCCACACAAGGGAAGCTAAAGAGGGCACTTGTACAAACCAAGGCCCATCAGACTCTTGGTGTCCTCCCCTCTCTGCCCAGCTGGCCCTGAATGCTGAGTAATTGATCACCTGGGAGTTCCTTTGTCAGACAAATCCAACAAATCCACTGCCAACCAACTGCGTGTGGGATTCCAGCCTCATGCCCTCCTTCATTCTTAAATAACACAGCCCTGCCATTGCTACCCATGTGCTCCTTGGGAAGGAAGTGAAGCATGGCTTGTTTGTACCATAAATTAATACTACTTACAATATCTAAGACTAATTTAAACTTTTTACAAGAGAAACATGCCCATGTTGGGAAAAATATTTTTTCTGATACTGTAAATATGAAGCCATGGTGTCACAACTCACACTGCATGTATTACATTTCCACTTCAGACCAAGTTTCAAGACAGAATTTTACAGTGTTTATGACAATTTAATAGCTTAACTGATGATTTTGCTTTGCAATTCCGCTCTGTATCTTTAGCCCATTCTGGGTTTTTTCTAATCTGCATGGCACACAGGGCATATAGAATTACCAGGACTACCACGGGATTGCCTTGCTATTTTTTCTAGAGTAGGAATAATCTCTTGGCTCTGCCAGTCAAGAAAAAACACTTCTTCCCCCAAGTTTGACTTTGAGAATTAAGCTTACAGCCTTTGCAAGCAGCATTATGCAAATCAATGTTTCCCACGTAAGAGGCTTTTCACAGAGCAGCAAGAAACACCTTATGATAAGTATAGACCTATTTTTTGCAGTACATGATAGAATACTTTCCTTCTAAAATGTTCCATTATTTCCAGCATTTCTGTCATACAAGATAATTTTTATTTTCTTTTAAATCTGGTTACTACTGTTCTGTCATTGCAGTGCCAGCCAGCTGTTTTCTCAACACAACCCTCCGAGTCTCATCTGGAACTCTCTCAGTTTCATATTGTTGGAAAAACTTGTGTCCCTTTGACTGCAAACCACTGGCAATGGTGAGCATTCATTTCACTCTCTGTTCTGTCATCTAACACAAGACTGAACAACTGGAGCCCCAAGCTGATCATATCAGCACTCCAGGAGTAACAGGCAAAACATCTGGAATTTATTTGTTAGAAATAAAATGAATGACATCTTTTCAGGAGGTTTAGCTTCCACCTGTGCTTACAAATCTCCGTGAGGGCCAGTAATGAATAAATTTAACCAGTAGCAGAAGGCAGAAGGCTCGGATTTTGAGCCCTTTGGCTCAGACCCTGCCAAGGGCCCCAGGAAGAAGGTTGGCACTAGGAGGCCCTGGAGGCACAACTTGTTGAGCTCTCCTCTTCCACTGCAGGATAAGGAATAGACTGTATTAGGCTTGCTGGGCCCCCATGCTGGCAGTGCCCACGTGCAGACAGCTCTGCAGAGAGGGCACAGCTCCCCTGGTGCCCTCTCCCCAGCGATACAGAGGTCTATCCAGCCTTACAGTCCACACAAGCCACTAGGAGCTTTGTCCAGCTTTGCCACGGAGGAAATGTAACCCTGAAGGTTATTTTTGTTGGCTGTAACACCATTAGAGGTTCAAACTTCAGCTGAAGCTGTGAAGAGGAACGAGAAAGAGCAGAGGAGAAATTTAAGGGGACAGTTCTGCAAGCAGAGTAGTAATGGAGGGGGGGCAGAGGTCAAAAGAATCAAACACCACCACTGTTATCTGATGGGAAGGCACAAAGATACAGGATGAACCTCAGAAAACATGGAGAGGAGGGAACAGGGAATACACAGAGAGGGAGAAGGGCGAGGGAGAAACAAAGAGATAGAAGCCCCTGCCAGTTGTTTGGATGAAGTGTTACCTTTGCCTAGGCACTGAACTCATTGTCTGCAGCCGTCTCCTTTCCTGCTTCTTTCCTGAGCCTCCCTCAGCACAGACAGTGCTTGTTCCAAATCGGAAGGTGACTGATGTGGGTCCTGCACTATGGGCAGGTCTGTACCAGGGACCAGATCAACTTCTCTATTTTCACTCATGCAGAGTGCAAGGTTTGCACTGCAAGCGTTTAACTGACTGGAGTGCAAGCCAACCACATCTTATCCAACCTGGAGGCCTGTCTTGGAAAATGCTCCTGTTCAGGCATTGGTATGATTTTATTGAAACAAGCCCATCCAAAATGCAAGCACATGCCTGGAGATGTAAGGCAGATGCACACAGGTACCCACATCCTGTCCATTTCTCCATACACTGACTACAGGCTCCATCAGGGATGCAGGATGCTGCAAGAACAGGAACTTGGTATTGCAAGGGAACCCTCTCATATTCCTTTCTGATTATAATGGAAGATACTCTGAGGCAAACAGCATTTTTGTCTCTGCACAAATCCAGGCATGAAGATGTCAGAAATGATGACAAGAGCTCAACATTTCAAAGAGGTGACAGCCCACATGCTCCACACTCAGTGCTTCACACACTCAGACTATTTCCAGCTACTGCAAGCATCAGTGAGACAGTGCAGCAAAGCTGAATTTAGTAGAGAAAGGCAGTCGGCAAAATGTTCTGGCTGCACCTTAATAAAAACCTTTAAAAAATAAAGACAAACTCAATGCCTGCAGTGGTGGGACAGTTCCTACAATCCACTGCAGTATACCCTGTAGTTCTGCCTGTCATCAGATACTCCTGGATTTTATCAGTGCTCTGCAAGTTGATTCCAAATGTTCTATGATGTGGGATTCCTCTTTTTCTGGTGTTTGGTGGGTGGTTTTTAAGTTTTGGTTTTTTGGTTTGTTTTTGTTTTTTTTTTTTTTGGAGGGGGGTTGTTTTGTTTTAATAAAGGACCTTAGGAGAATCCTTACAAGAACTGTTTTCATGAAGTGCTCAAATGCTCTTTGCCAAGTGGACAAGCTCTTCAGAGAAAGGAAAAATTGGATTCAGGGACAGAGTAACACTAAGCTGGGGGGAACCACTTGGAGCACGACAGACCTGCAGAAGAGAGGGGAGCACAAGACTCGGGTGCCATGAAGCACACAGCATGCCCTATTCTACAAAGGTTAGGTGGGTTTTTACCAACAGGTGCTCCCTCTTGCCATGGGTGACAGGAGGCCAGTGACAATGTGCATGTATGACAATGTATGACAATGTATGACAATGTTGGTGTTATCAATGGAAGCGCCCCAAGCTTTGTCTGGAAGAGCTGCTGAACTTGCTGGGGCCTGCTCTGCTTATCGCTGGTGCTTGTCTGAGTGGAAGTTAATGACCCTGTGGCCCTGGCCAGAACACAGGCACACCAAAAACGTCAGGGGATCAGCCCCCTGGCAGAGTGTCAGCACGCCTGAGCTCAGCACCAGACTGCTGCTCTGCCAGCAGAGGAGCTGTTGATGAACACGTTGCTGGCAGCTCCTCTGCCTGCAGAGCTACAGCAGCAGCAGCAGAATGCTGTGAATACCTGACAGAGGTGTTTTCACACATACATCACACAGCACCACATTATAAACTATTAAACTATTTCAGGCTGCTTCAGGAAGCTGCTAACATAAACTCATGGGGGAAAAAAAAACCAAACCAAAAGCCATTAAAAAACCCCCACAGCCTGAAACAAGTATTTTATCACTGCTCAATGTTTGAACTGTCAGCTTCATCCCCCTGGCAAGCAGGCAGCTCTAGTTCACAAGTGAACACCTACTTTATTTATTTAGCTCTGCTGCATTTAACCTTACATCCTGTCTGCTGGGTGCATCCGGCTCCACCGATCTCCACGCAGCAAAGCCTGAGCACAAGGTGGGGGAGCTGCTTTCCACAAGCCAAAAAACAGGAAATTTGATGACATTGTTCAGTGAGCAGACGTCAGCAAAGAGTGATACAAAAGAGTAAACAACTTCCTAGCAGCAGCAGACAAATGGGCCGGAACTACTGGAATCCTGTGATGTCTGGTGTGTTTTGCATGAAAACCACCTTTTCAGTGAAACTGGGAGAGATCTTTCGCTGATGCAAATTGGAGCTGCTCCCTAGAAATCTAAGAACTACACCAGTTTTATCTGTTTCACATCTGACTCCAAGTCTTTACCTCTCTGATCCTGAACACATAGCTTTTGAGAATTCGTATTTTTGATACTCTACATATTTTGGAAATATTCTCATTATTTTAGAACACCCAAAAAGTTGATTTGAGTAGAAAGGATAAACTTCAGTGAAAGTATGGAAGGCAGTACCAGTAATGCAGGTGCCACTTCATTATGACCATACCTATGCAATGGATATACAGACATTTAACCTACAATATTCTTGTTTAAATACTTTGATATGAAAGAAGCACTTTGCTGGTGGAACCACAGAGTAGGTATGGCACCTCCTTTTTGGATTTCAGTGTTTGCTTTGTGGAATCTGTTCTCCTATTTTCCCGCTAAGGGTGCATGTCAAATGTGATCCGAAAAATCAACCTCTCAGGTAGGCACGCAATGACTCCAAGCCAGGTTACAGCAGGTAGGAAGGAAACGTAAGGGAGCAAAATATTTTTGCTCCAACAGAATGCCATTCTGCCCATCTCTGTCCAGTTGAAAGGTCTCTTAACTGCAAGAAGTAATATTTGACCAGTGACCACAAACATGGAGCTTCACTAATGAATTCCAGTCAACTGTGTCAAGAAAGACGGTAACTCCTGGGAAAACTCTCTTTCCTATGCATCTCTGTAAAGAGACCACCAAGGCATGTAATTTTGCCTTTTGTAGCATCTCTTTAAAAGAGGTGAAGAGAATTAACTCCTATTCTGAACAAGTTAGTTCTCAAACTGTTGACAAACAAGTCAGACCAGGACTTAGCTGGGGCTTTACGACCTGGAAACATCTGGGGACCTTGCAGAAAATACACAGGGATGTTCCCCATGTGGATGCAATTCAGTAGGTGCCGAACCCAGGACTCTCAGCTCACCCAGGTATCCCCTCTAGCCAAAATCTAAGCAGAACTGACTCCTAAGATGAAAATTAGCAGCTAAATTTAGAGCTGACCGTAGGACTGCCCTACTCCCAGTAACAGAGAGAGAGAACAACAGGAAAGAGCCAGATGCTTCTTGGCTCTCCTTGCCGAATTCTCCTCTCTTTGGAGACAAAAAAGGTACTACGTAATCCTGGGGAGGAAGACACACCAATAACCATGTCCACGCTGCAGTCAAATGACAAGGCAAACATGCTGGGCCAAATCCATCTGCAGTATAACCAGTGATTTGAGCAAACTTTGTTCTTCCTAAATCCTGGGAAGTAGCTACAGGCTAACAACTGGCTAGGCAAAAATAAATAAATGCATGCACCCAAAGAGCAGCAAATGCCAATAAAACCCAGCAAGTCTATAAACAAAACAAAACTGCTTTTCACTCATCACTCTACCTACATCAGAATCTTCCTGGCTTCAATTAATTTGTTCCCTCAGCAGAGTATGAGTTTGCACCAGTTCTGTCATTCTTCCCTGACTCCTCGGTTTGAATGTAACAATTAAGGGCTTAGAAAACAAACTCCCCTCTGAAGCTAATCATTCCCAATCCTCTTCTATCTTCGCTTACATGGTGAAATTAGAAGCATATACATCACTAGCAAAAATTTCCAAGAATAAGCAAATCAACCTGGAGGAACTCCGAAGCGTTTATCAGAGAATGACATTCGCCTGGGTGTGCCAATAATATCAAGAAGCCAGTCGTGTCAGAAGGCAGGTTTTCTGCAAAGCCCACATGGCTTCAGGATGAAATCATTCTTTTGCTACAGCTCCCCTTCCAACGTTTCCTTGCACTGAGGCTCATGGCCAGTGCATGGCTAGGGACGAAGACCTTGCTCTGACCTGCAGGAGCAGCGGTGATGGTGCTGTGACACAACCCGAGTGGAGGTACACGACTGTGCAAGCCTGTCATCCACACAGCCCACTTATTTAGGGCCTTCCATTGCTGGGTTCTGATTTATACCACTAGGGGTGACCAAAGGCAGACAGAGTGTGGTTTAAAATGTGAACGAAACCATGGAATCCCATTGTGTGCGGGCACAGAAGCAAGCACAGCGTAGGAAGGGTGGGTGGCTGCTCTGAGCTCCCTGAGGATAGGGGTTAGTTACCATCTCTTCTTGATAGGACCTGGCAGAAAAGACAGCAATTTCTACAGGAATTCCCTCCCCCTTTTAATGGTCTGAGGTGCCAGACTACCAGGTATGCCACGAAACACAAAATGTTTTCCAGTTCACTCTGCAATGCCATACTGCTAAGATTGATTCAGCAGCCACTGTTTCCTGCTTTTTCCTGTGCACCTAAGCAGAGAACTCCTTTTGACTCTCTGTGCCTGGGATCAGTCATTATCACCCATGTTCAATTAAATTTCTACATATGATTTTATTCCATTGAAGTGTATTTTGAAATGTTACTGCTTCAGTGTAAAGTAAAAGCACTTTTTAATAAGATTAAATGAGTAATAAAAACCCAGCCTAGGTTTAGAGGGGAGTGAACTTGAAGACCACTAACTACAGTATTTCCTCAATTTTACACCTATTTCGGATTGCTTTACATTAAATTAGCAAATTGACTAAACTGAAATGTGCTCTGATATAAAAAGAATGCTTGTCAGGAAAAAACGAGAGCTCCAAGGGTTTGATGCACCTACCATGTGCCCATCCACAAAGGGGAATGTGTTTCTTACAGGATCACTGCACAGTGGTAAGCTTTGTTTCTGTAGAGATTTTGACATATGGCTGAAGTTAAGACTTAAATTAGAATATTCCTCTTTGAATTGAGAAATGATCTTTCTGTGCAAATGAATAGTGTATTCAGCGTGAATAAAGCTGCTGCTATTGCACAGTTCATCTTATCTACTGATGTAATTTCCTCTTAGCTGCTTCTGTAATATTAATAATCACCATACAGCCAAAGAGGTCATACACTAGGAATGTATACTTAAAAATTCCTCAACATTGCAGAAGAGTTGGAACAAAAAAATCTGTGTTTCTGGCTACACCAGCACACTGAGTGACTTGCAAGAACGTGACATTACGTCATTTAAAGGTGGGGATAAAGAAACCTGTCTGCTCAGGGGAAAAAGACCCCAGACTGCAAGAGAAATGCAACAACTGAACTGAGAAAGGTAAAACACGAATGAGCAGTGAACCTATGCTTCCTACACAAACATAAGAAAAGGCCATAAATAAAGTAATCATGCTGATATAGCTAAAGCATCACACGCACAAAAAACCCATTATTTGATTTATGGGTTCAGGACATTTCTTATGTGATCCTTGATAAGGTAACTCTTGTTCTACAACTGATTTTCAGCAGCGACTCCTCTTTCCCTGAACACAACAGAAGCAGCATCCTGAGCACAGCATTTTCAGCACTCAATTCCTTGCTGCACAGACACTCCAAGGATCCCCACTTACCCACCCAGCTGAAGAGCAGAAAAGGAAAACATGCAGGTGCAGAAAAATTGATGTTTTTAAGGACACTGGTACCTTTTAAGGTAAAAAGCTGGAGTATTTTTTTTTGCCATGAGCGCTCTGCTTGGTGGGACTGTGGCTATTTCCTGGTGTTGTGGAGTTCAGCTCTAGGTACATGAATGGGAGCAAAAGAGGATAATGAACCTCTACCCTGTCATAGTCACACAGTTAAGATGCCAGCACTAAAAACCTGGAAATCCTCATCACCTCTCTAACTAATGGAGGAACCCAGGAGCCTGGTTTTCAGATCCAAAGCAGCTTAGGAGACAGGAGAACTCAAAGAACTGGCTACCTGCTGGTGGTGGAGTGGGATTTGGGAGGATCTGCCCCTCGAGCTTCAACAGGATCCCCACACGAACACACCAAGGGAAATGAGTGCATGTGAAAAATGAAGTTAATACTTAAAAAAGAGAATTCAGACGTTCTTTGATGTCTTTGATATGTAAAAGCCCTTCATGTCTCCATATATAATTCTGAATGAAGCATTTCTTCTCCTTGAAAACAATGAAAATTACTTTCTAGTAAAAAGCAATCGTTTCTACATGGAAAATTTAAAAACTAGATCAGATACTAGAGGAAAAAAAAGTCAATTTAAGGAGACAAGGTCTAGGGCATTTGGAGTGAAGAGACATTACAGCCAATTAATTAAAGCTCAAGAAATAACCTCAGAACACAGTAACTGGAAGCTTTCAAGATGGGCTGATGAAAAAAACCCTAGGATTATGATCTAGTAAAAATAGAAGTGATTCCTTAGAATATTACAGAAGAATTGATATCTCACAAATATGTTATTTTCATTTTTTTACTTTGGGTGAGTATACATCTATGACAGACACTGTGCTCTTTATGTACTGGAAATAATTCTTTAAAGTAATTTGAAGCTTACTGTTCTGAAAAACCTATTATTCCCTCCTCAGATTTGAAGGCTGCTTAGTTCATAAGGGTAAAAGACATTATTTTCCTGTAAGTCAAAGCATTTTAAAGCATTTTAAAAGCCACAAAAAAAGTTGGAAACACTGTTACAGGAGCTGTATAAGCTACAACTTCTGAGCAATAGTCCAAAATAGTTTGAGCAGAACTTAGGGGAGGGATTGCAGAGGGATGCAGGCACACACAGATAAGCAGCTGGACACAGAAGGTGTGTCTGACAATCCTAACCAGCTAAATCCCAGTTTATAGGAAATGCCATGGGGGAGCACAGGCACTGACTTGCATGGAACCTGTTTTGTTGAAAACCCAGGCTCTGCATGTCCAGCACACAAACATCTCTTATTACAGTCCAGGGAATTTTAAGTTAATTTGGTGCTTAAGTGCTTGCTGAAACACATCTTGAACACCAGAAAGTTTATAATACACATTCATTTCCAATCAGACAACCTCGATATTGTAGGAATTACATCTTGCTCTTAGGATTGCACTTGGACTGATTTTGTCAGTCCCCAAAGAGAGAATTCCACTGTTTATTACAAGAGCTGGGATTAACCATGTACTCCAGTAAAGACACTAGAAATCCTAGCAGGATGTAACTGTATAATTACACTTCTCACAGATACCTCAGAAAAAAATATGAATCTCAGTTAGTGCTTACTGATACCCCCAGAGCATACAAACTCATAAATGAAGTTTTTGTAGATTTATAAACAGATAGAGAAAAGCTTATTGGAAAACAACAGACTAACCACACTTACCATACTTAAATTTCAATGAGGTTCTGGCAAACTAGAAAATATAAAGGAAATGGTTGTGTAATGCCTAATGACTGCTTAAAATGGAAAAAATGTTTCTTTTATCTTGGCTTGTTCTAAGGGGATGGTCAGAGAGTACAACACTGCTTAAAAATGTAATCATGCCTATGATATGATCAACTGAGGCTTTTAAAAGCTGTGTGCATGTATTGTACACCACCAGGTTAGCTTTGAACTGTGTTGAAAAGAGAGTAATTTCTATTTACTAGGAAGCTGTGGTTTTAACTTTACACCACAAAAGCAATACATTGATTGTCTTGCAACTAAGCCAGGGAGATTGGAGTAAGTATTCTGAGGAGATTAGGAAATAAACCTATAAATATGTTTGTATCTATAAATCTATTTGATACTGATAAATCTGTATTCCATTTCTTTGTTCCCTGACTCTCCATACATCAACCAGCTATTGCAAATTACCAGGAAACTGTCATTATTGCATACTTCCAAAGCTTCCCTCTTTCCTATACCCCAGCTTCTGGAAGGTGCTGTCATTGGAGCACACCAAGAATGCAATGAACAAGGTGTGTGTTTCTCCCACTGGAATCTTTGTGGAGAACACTCGTTGGTATTGGCCCTGCTCAGGAGATGTGAGACAGGCGCTGCTCCTCAGCACAGCTCCCCTGAGAGTGACAGGGGACCTGCTCCAACAGATGCAGCAGAAACAAAAAGGTAAATGCAGTCCTGGCCTACACAGGCACAGCTCTCGCAGTCCTGTCTCTGAGCTGTCCCAGCAGAAAACTGTGTTTTATACCATATAGATAGGCTTTGAGTGTTTAGAAACAATAAATTCATTTATTTCATTGCAATATTATGCCTTATACTGCATATGCCAAGCATAAAATCCAAGCTAACATATACCAAGATTTTCAACTTCCATGCTAAGAAAAACACCTCGGGTGCTTCTGGTCTTGAACTTTGCATTTCTTGTTGACTTCAACTCCATGTCTTCTGAGGCAAAAGTGCTTTTAATGCAGCAGCAGTTTATTGCTGTTACCGTCACCAAAGAGGCCTTATTAAGGGGCATCAGAATATTACATTAATAAATATGAGTACTGGTAGGAGCAAAGATGCCCCCAGGTGAGCATCTGACCCTTTTGACTATTATTTTGGAAGCTGCCCTTTTCATGGCCAGCAGCTGTCCACATGTACGATAAAGCTCAAGACTCCCTAAGAGATGATATTAAATTTAAGAGTCCTTAAAAATAAGAAAGGCAACAATGGCAACACACAGGGTCAGCATCCATCTTGTTATCTGTTTGCATCAGAAAGCTATAAAGACACTAGTCATTATTTCACTGCTTTTGCAATTATTAATCCCTAGATTCCAAATCAATTTTAACATGGATGGTAAGTTTCTGGCACTTTAGCTCCCACTGTGCAGCACCTTACTCCTTGAAAAGTCTGGGCAAAATACAAGTGTTGGCAAACCTGATCTAAACTTGAAACCAACTCAGAAGATTAATTCTGAGTGCAACTGTAGTAGAAATCCTTAACACATCACTCTACACTCCCTGCAGCATTTCTAACAGGTATGAATGAGGAGTTAGCAAATAACCTACTTGAGGGATGCAGGAGAGCATCAGCAGCTGTCACTGCAGCAGGCTCCAGAGAGCTGCAGAGATTCACACCTGCGAGGGGCCGTGCTTTGAACACAACTTCCAGTACTTGTGTGAGCCAACTGTTATTTTTTCCTTACAAACTCTACACACGACTTAGCAATTACATTTCCTGGAGTGCCCCCAGACCAGCAGGTTGCAGTTCACTGGGTCAGGACTGTGCAAACCTGTGGCAAAGCCTGTGTTGCGAAGCCCTCGCTCAGCGGGGTCCCCGGGGACGTGTGAGATCCGAGAGGTCCCCATGTCCCATCCGATCCTCCAGTGGCACTGCCCTTCCTCCTGCTGAGCGGGGAGGAGCTGCTGAGAGCTGGCATTTCTCAGGAGGTGAAAAAATGTGAAGAGTTCAATCCAACCAACACTTTACAGGTGACAATTAATTCCTACAGAAGCAGAGCTGACAGACCTGGCCACAGGCCGTACTTTGGTTCGTGCTGATGAAGGTACAACAAGCCCCAATCCCTGTGTGGGGCTGGGGGCTGGGAATCCTGGCTCATGCACAGAGGAATGAAGATGCCTCAGAAACGTATTTTGAAAGGTGGTCTCAAAGCCCAAAAATGCAAGATAGCCAAAGTACAGAACACGACACCAGAGCTAAACCAAAACCACTGTATCCTGTCTCTACTATTGACCAACAGCCAACTACTTCACTCTGTAAGTATTACCATCAGGATCAGCCAAATCTGAGCTCTCCCTCAGCTGCAGCTGAATTGCAGCACCCACGACTCTCCCCTTGTGCAGGGATGCCTTTCCAGGTTGGAGATTCCATACCTGAGACTAAGAGAGCCTTCCCTGCCCAAGGCAGAGAGATCCCCATAGTAAGCGACTGATAGCACGCTGAATTAATACTAATGAAACATTATTAATCTATGTAACGACTCAATATTAATTAGCATGAACTTCACAGAGATCATTTCATTAGACTTACACTGTTGTCTAAGTCTGAGACTAAGATTGGCCCAGCTGCACCAAGGCCCCATGAGGAGCTTAGAAAGCAAGGGGGTCCACGCTGAACCTCGTGACTCAACAGGAAGGTCTGTGGTCTCTGAGTGAATCACACTAACCAGATTCCAGTCCAATTTTCCTTTGTATGTTTCTTCCACGCAGTAATTAATAAGGTGAACCTTGCCATCAAACTTACTGACCCGTAGCAAACTCCTGTTAAATTTTATTAAATACCATCACATTTATTGAACTATGTCAAATTATTATTTCACCTTAATTAAACACACTGCTGCTTCTGTCTTTTGGATGAGGTGCATTCTACTCATCCCAAACAGCCTGAATAGCTCACATTCCAGGACAGAATAAGAGCAGCTAATTCTGTGTCTTCATTCCAACATTTCTGGACACCTTTTTGGGCCCCAGAGCTTTGTGACAGGTACCAAAGGTCTAAGGCTGTCCTGGGGTTAATGCACCTCTTCCAATTCAGCATGTTCTCCACCTGGATACTGTCCCTGTGACAGACGAAATCCATCCCTTTCCTTTGTTGTTTGTCCTCAGACAACAAAGAAATCTCACAAAGGGTCAAAATGTATCATCTCTATTGCCAGCTAACAATTCCTTATCGCCATTACTCATTTATTCTGTTTATGTTTTCTTATTGCCATAGCAACAACACAGCTACAAAGGGCTTGCATGAAATAAATCAATGGAGTCTGCAGAAATGAAAGCTGCTCAGTTAAACAATGGCTCGTCTCGAGGGGAGAAGGTGAGGCACAAAACCTGCAACACATTAATGCTGGGCAGGTTTCTATCACACACTGCTAACTGACAAACAGTGCCTAAAGAAAACTTTTTTTTAAATTAAAATCTAATAGGGGATGTAATAGAAGGAGGAAGACTTGAATGAGATGGTCGTGAGTATTCATCATTGTTGTAATATATTAATTAAGTGTTGATATTACATGCAAATGTCAGAAATTTGGCCTCTAGCCTAACGACCCTGCGGTCTACAAGAAACAGCCCTCAATTCTTCCTTATCCCAGTGTCCCTCTTCTATATGAACAGCTTCACTGCATGAGACGCAAGACTTCCACAATCAAAACTTCACAACAGACAACAGCTACTCAAAAAACAACCTGTTAATGGTGATCTGCAAAACACTTTGGGGACAGCATGGAGAGAGGCTGTTGTACAAAGGGCACGTAGGCAAGTTCTGTTCAGTTTGTTTTAGTTTTGAACCTGCTCTCCCTGGTTTTCCCTTTACTACAAGTCTCAAAATATATTTACTGTTAGTCTTTGTACTTATAATTAAGCGCATCACAATGCTGGTACACTAGCAAAGATGCCCAGAAAGAGAACTTTCAAGATCCACAGAGATTTTCATCTAAGCACAGGCGTTTTGCCCCATTTGAGATGTGCTGGTGTCTCCCACATGATCTCCCCTACTGCCAGTTTGTCAGTCGTGTGCTACGTGCACTGTGTGGCAGCCCAGGAGGATCGACTGAGGTACAGCAGGCCCAAGTGGCTTAAGAGTCACAGTCTTAGATGAGGAGATCTAAATCAAGCCTCTCCTTGCTGAATTCTCTCCTTGTAACAATCTTTACCACTGCTCTCGCAACAGGAAAGCCTCAAGTGCCTTTTTCAGCTCTGCAGTCCCATCAGCTCTGCTGTTTATGGTTATTTCTATCACCAGTATATCCAACAGCCCTGGGATGCTGCTTTGCTGGATCAACCCAACACAAAGATGGGCAACACCTCACAGATCAAGCACGTGCCACAGAGGGAACAGTGGGGACAGGTGGATGGGGCACAACACAGGGAAAAACAGCACTTCCAGAGTGGAAGGCAGTGCTTGCCACAGGCTGGAGACACAGCCACAGGTAACTGGGTCTGGCATGGCTGCTGCTGCCAGCAACACTGGCAAGCCTGCAGAGTAGCAAATAAGCCCAAGCAGGTATCAACTCACCGTGAGTAAGCTGAGGCTCGAAATAAGAAGGATTAGAAACCCTCAGAAAGAGCAACCTTCTAATAGAAACAGGGAAAGGCTGGGAAGTAATTCGTTTTGAGACAGCACAGGATGCATTTATGAAAGACATTTGATGCTGTGGCTGCCCATAATAGCAGGGGACTGACCTTCACGACCCAGGTCATCCTCCTACTCCAATAACTGCATATGTCCCCAGAACACAGAAAAGGCCAAAAGCCTTTATTCAAAGACCTTTTACCTCTATGTGCTTGTTGTGTGCTTAACCCACTTCTACAGTGGCCAGCGGAATAGTGAACAAGTGGTACAAAAAAGGATTTTTAAGCCCAAGAAAATGCATTAAGCAGAAACAGAGTAAGTCACTGTATCAAAACCCCAAATGTGTTCTGTTTGAAATACAACTTTTAAATCTTCCATCCCCAACTCCAAAAGCACAAGAGCACAAAAGTGATTGGGGAACCAAATCTCCTGGTTTTATGGTTGTCATTAAACAGGTCATAAAAATTACTGACTCTGGCTCTTTACGCCTTTAATACATTAAACATAATTACAACCATGCCCTGACTGAAAAGTAATCTCACTAGTCAGCATGTGATTTTAGGGTTTTGAAGAAAAGCAAATGCTGAGCAGCACACAGAGCTCACTCAGCCCAGAGAGGAGGAGCAGGCAGCTGCACAGCCACATGACTGGGAGTGCATCACACAACACAGCCTGTGCAGTCCTCTGGCCTGGGCTAAAACCCTTCCTTACTATCATTTCCTCAACAGGTAGCTGCTCCTGGAAACTACAGGAGAGTTGCTTGAATTCTAAAGAATAAGGGAAGAAAGGTGGTTTTTCAGCCAGTTGGGAGGGAAAGTCCCAGAGACACCACACACAGTAGAAGGAAAAGCTGAACTCCCTTCAAGAAGTACATTTACAGCATGCTGTAAGTGACCTGTTCATTCCTGCTCCATACAGAATTCCCAAAGGTCCTGAAGGGGGAATGGGACTGAGTCAAACATTAAGACAAAACTTGAGAAGTTACTTCCAGTTCCGGGTGCCTTCCATTTTGGGAACCTCAGGTGACACTCCAACAGCTGATACTCAAAGGGGTTGCAAATTCACTGTTTATTTTCTTACCTGGCCAGGCAGTTTGGCTGCTCCACACACAGTCAGCTTGTTAGATCTGCTCTGCCAAAGTAAAGCAAAATTCAGAGACCTCGAGTTCCCTTTCCACAGGAGAGGCTGCCTTACTTTACATCTGTCCAGCTCAGCTAACTCTCCTTAACACTACAACGACTACAAACAAAATTTATCTTATTTACCTTAAAAAAGAAAAGAATTTAGCATCAATCCTCAGAACAAGAAGCTTTATTTCTTTCTGTTCACAAGTTCTGTAAAGCCTAGTTCAAAGTCAGCTTCCAAATTCATTGAAAGGCACCCAAATGACATTTCAAAACTAAAGCATAGACAGCCCTTGGTGCAGTCAGCAGGCTCAGTGAGAACAGGATAACTCAGCATCTGTAAAAACCTTAGAGTATTTCTACGTAAAAAAAAAAAAAAACCAACAACATTAATCTTTAAGTCCCTCTTCAAAATCACATCATCCACCCTTGGAGTTAATGCCACATGAAAGTCTTCTCTTATTTCCTCTTATAATTTCATTTGAATTGCCTAACTGCAGGTTTAAAAGCTCTTCCATCAACACTTATTTTTGAAAATTGTAGTAATTTACTTTCAGCTGAGATCGTATATAGTAATCTGCTTGCTACCTCTTTGTTAGAGTGTCCCACTGTGAATGTATCAGCTGCATGAGGTACTGCTTCTCTCCTTCCCCTTTCAGGCATTTGCCAATTTATCAGCTTTTGAAGAAGCTGGGCTGGGCTTTGGCAGTGAGGCAGGAAAGAAACTGACTTTCAAGGACATGCAGTGTGAAAACCTCAGCAACTTTTTGTGCATAAAAGTCTGTTCAGGGGTGTGGATATTTAAGGTCTTCAAAAGATGTAGTTACAAAACCTCCCTGTTCACTCTTAGGTTCTTGTGGGGTTTTTTCCCACATGGTTCAGTATCTGGACCATAAAGCAGATAAGATTATTTGACAAGAATATTCATCAGCACTAAGCCTTTTTTGTAAGTACATTGATATTACCATATTAACCTCATCAAACAGTGTTACCACATCAAAGGCTTACGTTTGCTCATAGCACAGAACTAGCTATGGCTCATTTTACTGTGGAACAAAGATAGCAGTGCTATAAGCCAGCAGAAACATTCTTCTTCACTTGCCAGTCAAGGTTAAAGGGGGATCCCCATGGCATTTGCATCACTTAAGTCATGGCCAATTAAGAGAGGAGACTTTCTCTTCCTCATCCTCATTTTCTGGCTGCAGATGCCTCAAGACTGAAGCAGCAGGAGGCCCAGCACCAGCACTCATCTCCATGGGAGATGTCACCTGCCACAGTGTCTCTGTGGGCCACTTTCAGCCCCACAGCTGAGCAGCACCAGACCCCACTCCACCAGAACCTCAGCACCTTCTTTCTGCCCTTGCTCTGGACAGATGAGTGTCTCCAGCTACACAGATGGGAACTCCTGCCCCTTAGCTCTTCAATCCACCTCAGCATTTCCCGGTTACTCATTCTTTTGTTCTTTGAAAAATGATTGCCTCCCAGCTCCTGTAACCGGGTCATAACTTCCCATCTGGCAGGAAAGCAAAGCGGCCTTCCGGCACGAGGATAGGTAGTCTTAGAGTATTTCTACGTACCTGAAAATCAGTCTGCCTGGTTAGCCTCAGTCTCTCCTGTCCTATTGCACTAGAGAAATATTTCTTCCCATTTCTCCCCAGCCTCAAGCAGCACGTCATCCCCACGGCATGGTCCCTTCAGCAGAGAGAACAGGTTTTCCAGTTAAAGGCTGAAAACCAAATTAGAGAAGAAGATAAAAATTCACACATACCCAATTAATGATCTTTGGCGAAGTATTGCTTGAACAACATGATGGGGTTTTACAAGATTATTGTTATTGTTTGGCAAAGCTTTTAACTGACTGTTACATTATTTTTAATGAGTAGTAATTAAGGGGGAGTTTGCTACTGAATTTTAATTTGAAAGACATTTTTCTTAGCACATTGGTATATTTAATTGGCACACGGCACTCCATGTGAATGCGTGCACACAGCAAGGTACACCTTTCCCACCAGCAGCTGCAGTTATCCCAGTACATATGGTCGTAAATTTCCAATTAAAAAAAAGAAAAAGGAGACAAGCAGAACAGGAAGGAGACAGTCACAAGACACAGGGCCCAGCTCTGAGACTAGGCAGCAAGATCCATCGCTCAGTGAGGTCTGCCAAGAACAGGAAAGCAAGAAGTAATGAATCACAAACAGCTGGGGGTAGGGGGGAGTTTTGGACTGGTTCCTTTCTAACCCAGCAAAGTCCACGTTGCCAGGCCAGGGGAACAACAGGAGGAGTCTGACACTACTTGGAGGCAGGAGCCCGAACGTCCACAGACCTTGGAATGACTTGCCAAATCCTTCAGTGCTGCAAACTGTGTTTAGTGTACTGAGAAACACGGTCTTTGAACCCGTTCTCACCTTGCCTTACCACAACCAGGGGTGCCTCAGTGTGAAACAGCGCATCTGCTAGCACGGATGTCTCCCTTCCCCTCCCTCTGCCTGTGCTCTATCAGCTCAGCTTGAACCCATCACACTAGGGAACAACAAAGACACAAACCTGAACCTCCCTTGAAGGAGATGACTTTTTGTCTTCCTAAGGAGACCTGGGTATGAAGCAGGAGGCAGTGATGCCTGAAGGATCAGTCCTTTCAGAATGCAGCGGGACAGGCAGAGCTGGAGGGCTGTTCTCCCCACTCGTGCAGACCCTGCCCTCTGCAAGGCAGGCGAGGGTCAGGCTCTGCTGCAGAACAGGAACAGCTGGGCACCGTGCCCTGGGGCAGGACAGTTCACGGGGAGCTGACGAGGAGATGCTTCAGGAGAGCGGGGTCAGCAGGGTCAGGGCAGCCAGGGAAGCAAGCACTCCTCCTGCTCACTGTTTGCCATACTTTTGTTTCCCTTTTTCCTCACTGTCCGCCTTTTCTCTCCTCCCTACCTCGTGTTCCAGTGTTTTTTCTCTTTTCTTTTTTCCCTGCCTCACTCTCCCTATCTCTCCCCCTTTCAGTCCTATTTATTTGCTCCCCTTCTCAAGCATCCATTTGCCCTCTTGCTTCCACTAACCAGAGATGGATGGAGGTCCCAGGCAGAGCAGCAACAGCCTCAGCAGTCAGTGGCAGAGCTGCAAGCCTGTCCTGTGGCCACCCACAGCCTGTGCCACCCAAGTCCCCACCCGGCAGTGCACCCAGCAGAGCAGCAGGGAAGCAGCTGCTCCCACATAAACCTGTTGCATTTCACTGTTTTAACATTTTGAATGCCTTTGCTTCTCAGCTCCATCGCCATAGCCAGGGATCATCCTCAATCACGCCCTTTTCCTTCACAGGGAACTTCTGCTACTCTGGGCAGAGCCCAGCAAAGAGGATCTACCACAGGCAGATTAAGTTGGGATCTCCCTCCCTTTTCAGCAGATGATCTACCACAGGCAGATTAAGTTGGGATCTCCCTCCCTTTTCAGCAGAGGATCTACCACAGGCAGATTAAGTTGGGATCTCCCTCCCTTTTCAGCAGAGCCTGCCCTCCCTGACCCACAGCTGGTGATGCTGGCAGACATGTCAGAGACTGTCACCCCTCCAGCACAGCTGCCCTGCAGCTCCTAATCCCTGTCCCTGGCTGCACACAAAGCCTCCATCTGTGGCAGCAGCCCCAGTGCTGGGTTAGTTGCAGGCACAGACCAGTTTGACACACACAGTCTCTACGCCAGTAGCTGCAGTGGACTGTGATGCCTTTAAGCTATAAAAGACCATCCTATCTGTGCCCTCTTGAAGCTCAAAACTGAAGTCTCCCTCCACGAATACTCCACAACTCGTTATCAAGACAAAGGTTTGATTTGCAGAGAAGTAGTTTTTACTTATTCCCAGACAACACTGGAACCCTGAAAGATTTGACTCTGGAGAAGTCTCCCTCTGGGAAACATGACCTTTGGGTAGAGCAGAACAAAGACATTTTCAGTTTCCTCCATGTGTCCAAGGCATCTGCCCCGCTGGACATCAAAGACAGCCACCATGATGATAGGAATCTTTACTTTGGCAGAAAATGGCATGTAGCACATAAACAACGTGCAGGCTAAGATGAGAGCTGCCCTGCTG
Organism: Machaerirhynchus nigripectus; assembly: GCA_013397975.1. Lineage (NCBI taxonomy): Eukaryota > Metazoa > Chordata > Aves > Passeriformes > Dicruridae > Machaerirhynchus > Machaerirhynchus nigripectus. The sequence goes on along the minus strand of VZRQ01005815.1, from coordinate 52,095 downwards.
GGGTTATGTGTGCTGCCTGTGGCTCCTGTACATGGCTGTGTGCTGGCTTAATTTTGATTTAGTACCTTTGCCTCATCTGTGTGGATTTATTTCGAAAATTCTATAAAGCAATAAATAACTAAATAGCTAAGGGACCTGAGGATAATTGGACACAGAATGCCTCATTTACACCACATATTCATATTCCTGCTGACTACTACATATGATTTGTTGCTAAACCATAGAGATTCAGCAACCCTCTGATCATATTTAATCTGTCTGACAGTGCCTGTTTTGCTGACCTCTGGGGCTCCCTGCAAGGCCTGTTTGCCCAGACTCCCAGAGGGGTGGACTGAGCTGGCTTGAATGAGGAGCGGCACATTTACTGCAGGCTGGGAGAAGATGAGGGCTTTGCTCATGGCTGACATGTGTCAACTTTAAACCTGCAATTAGGGCATTTTTAGAAAGAGAATTGTCTGGGTGCTTTTGTCTGGAGCTGACTGCGCTGTGTCACCTGGACAGAGGAGGCACATGAGGAGGGCGAGGTCACATAAAACTCATTTATGACACGGGGCATTGGGAATTGGCTAATTAGAAAGGAAGGATCTGCATGTACACACACATCTTGCTAATTGGTGATTATGGGAAAGAAAGGATCAAGGAAATGCATGGCAGCTAAACGGGATTTTAAGAGGATACTAAAGAGACAGAAAGACTCTTCCCTCAAGGCCCAGTAAGCATAGAAGTGGCAGATATGCTTGGTAGGAGCAACCCTGCCCCTCTGTGCTGCAGTCGCCCTTCCATGAACAGAATGGTGAAGTTCATCTGGAGTTCAGGGGAGAGGATGGACCTCAGCCACCTCGGACCTCAGCAACAGCCAACACCATGGCAAGAGCCCTCAACAATATGCTGATTTCTGTGTCAATTCCCACTAGAGGACAATGCCCCACTGTGCAGACGTGAGCTCACATTCACATGGGATAATTATTGGGGAGAGTTGGGGGTCCATCAAAAGCTCCAGAGAGCCACTGGCACCCTGAATTCCTGCGTGGACCATGCTGACACAGTAAAGACAAAGAGGAAATGGATTACAACTCTGCACAAATACCCCAGTCAGGGAGCTCCACTCTGATTTCTCTGAGAGTCTTCTGACTTCCATGGTGTTCATACACTGACTGTGGCTTTTTCCACGAGGCTACCAAGTTCTCCCTCCCTCAGGCAGACAGTGTCTTTGAAGCAGTGTACAATAAACTGTGTAAAATTGTCCTCCTTTTTCATTTTTTAATCAAGGAGGACAACAGATCCTTAAAACACAGTATGAGACCTTGAAAAAAGAATTGCTCTGTGCTACAAAAGGAGCCTTTTCAGCACGCAGACCAGCTCCAACACTCTGTCCCTGCACACAAAACCTGAAGCACAGGTAAAACAGACAAAGCTAAGATGCAAAATAATTAGGCAACAGTAAAGTGTGGCACAGGTGAAAGCAGCAGAAACTTTTAAGCTGACATCTAAGACTAAGCAGCTGGAGCTCCCTCCCCAAGCTGAGTGCCGAAGCGTACAGGGCTCGTACACCAGGAACAAGAACTGTCCCAGGAGAAGATGCAGAGCCCTGGCTCTGCACCACTCACAACCCACTTGTGCAGTGCTCTGCTGCTCACAGCATCAGCCAGGACCCAGGAGCACGCTCACCCCAGGGGCCATCTGTTATCCTCTGCTCCACAACCACCACTAACTCACTGTCACTGGGAAAACGTTTACTTATTAATGCATGGAGCTGGCTGCTCTTCCTGCAGAAGAAAGCTGGTCCATGAACATAAGGACTTACTTCCAAACCTCAGCATTCAACACTTGCTTTCCTGCCTGTTCCGGGTTCTTCATTTTTAAAATCTCTACTTGTGATACAGACTTTTAGGAAGGAACAATTTATTCAACAGTTTGCTTCTGGTCTCGAATAGCCCTGATTAATAAAAAGATCAAATTAGTGTTCCCTAAGCTACTTGTCAAAGTGGAAGAGGAAAATTAAAAACGTTCCCATTCTGTGCCAATGGCTGGGTGGAACTGCCTTCATTTCAGAGGCAGAGATTTACTCCTCACCTCCCTCTCCATAACATTATTCACTCATGGTATGTTTTTGCACAGATTGGGACCCTTGCTCACGTGAGCACTTGTGCACAAGTAGCACACTTCAACTCAGCAGGATTCATTCAGAGATGCGAGTCCGCAGAAATCAGGGCCACAGCTGCATTTCTGAATGCTGCTGCAGCATAAAGACTGCAAAACCCAAAAGACACAGTGCCAACAAAACCTCTACCAGGTAGAGCAGCTCCCTGGCTGCTGACTGAAGTGTGTCTCTCTAAAGGACTGCAAATGATGCAATCGTGGCATTTCCATGACTTTACAGCAGCACTTATAACTGGAAGGGCACTGACAAAACCAGATTTAAGGTAATTCATGTTCCCCAGCACCCCTTTAAAAAACAAAACAAAGACAAATAAACAATTTGAGACAAAATAATAATCTGAGCTGACTTTGCAGTATTTGACGTGCTTTCAAAACCATTCTGTGTTTTTAGAAAATACTGCGGGTTCTGTACTCTGTGGTGCTTCCAGCGGACACAGCTCTTCCTGTGGTATTAGACCTGGCACTGCCACAAGAACTTTGCCCCTGATTGTCTCAGTGAAAACACCACAAAAAGGAACACTTTCCACCACTGACTGAAAACATCTAAAATATACATCTGTACAGGGACACATTTATTAAATCAGGCAGGAAGAAGAAGAAGAAGAGAAAAACCTCGGAAATAGATGAAAATGCAGTGAATGATTTTAGTAAAATCAAGTTAAAAGACAACAAGGATTTGGGGAAGGATTTTTGTTTGTTTGTTTGTTTTTCAGAGATTCCAGTCAGGCTCAAAAGCTTTGCTCATTTTTAGCTGGTGGATTTGAGCCAGAGCCTTTCCTTGGCTCTGACTCAACTCTACTCTATAGCTTTGATTCACTGAAATCTCGGCTGCAGCTGGGGGAAGGGAGACAAGCTGGTGCTGCTCCTGCCAGGGGCAGGCAGGAATTGGAGGCAGCAACTCACCCACCACTGTCCCTCTCCCTCCAGCGTGGCGTGGGGTCCCTTGTTCCTGGAAGCCCACCACTGTCCCTCTCCCTCCAGCGTGGCGTGGGGTCCCTTGCCCCTGGAAGCCACTCTGCTATCCCTTCCACACAGAGCTGCTGGATCACCCAGCCTCACCGGGTCCTGGTTGATGAGTGAAAGCAGTGTCAAAGGGAATCAACCCAACCATATACAGATCACACGGGGCTCAAAGAGGCTCCAGTAATGTCACAGCCCCCTGGGAGCTGGTGAGGACGCCCTGCAGCCACAAGACAGGTACCTTCCACACAGTGGCAGGGAGCAGGGAACTTGCACACGTGTCCAGGCTAGAGCTTGGCCTTTTCTGTCAAGTACAAAACAGAGTTTGGCAGCACCAGGTCCCCAGCACGGCCTGCCAAAATGCCCCAGCCCTCCCCAGGAGGGGCCAGCTCCATGGATGAGTGTGTTGTTTCTTCAGCTCCTGTGTTCACAGATTTGGCCGTGGCCTTTTCCCCGAGGCTCCCAGCACAAGCCCAGCTGGGTGGTGGTGGGTAACCTGCAGTCCAAGAGCTGCTCTGAGCCCACTGCTGATCACACACCAACAAGCCTGGAGAGGACAGTGACGGTGCAGCACAGCCAGATCTAAACTGATGGATATATAGTCTGCAGCTTCCATTCAACTGTTTAGTTATCCACACATTTCCCCCTGTGAGCTCAAGAAAATACATTATAGAGAATGAAAACTGTGAAGGGAAGCGGGTCGGGCTTAGACAGACACGTGTGCAGGGAGGCAAGGAGAGACACACAGCTAACTGCAAATTGCTGCCGTGGCCATATTAGTCATGCAACATAAATGCTGTCAAGTAACAAGCTTTATGGGAACAGACTCTGACTTCTCTGACAATGCCAGAAAGTGGCATTGTGGCTAAAGGCTGTAAATTAGGCATTGTCAGGGTTGACAGAAATTTGCCAAGATCTGTTGACTAGCAGGGGAAATGGGCTGTATTTAAGACCAGGCTCTTTCTGCGAGCGTGGCTGGCTGCTGCTTGGGATGCCACGGAGGGGAAAAAGCAGAAGGCAAAGAGAGACAGCCCAGTGGCCAAAGCACACACGTAGTCCCAGACTGATTCTGCATGCAGGAGCCCTGGAGAACTCTTCTCCAGGTAAAGCAACCAAAATCTAACACTGCTTGGCAAATACTTTCCTGATTTTGGTGCAAACCCAATCTGCAGTATTTAACCACATTTTACTCTTCATTCAGCAAACCTCTTTACTTCCCTCATGCCCCAGTGCTGCATCAAAAAGGTAAAGGCACAGCTGTGAGCGTTAGGCATGTCTTGCTTCCTTCAAAAGAAATAATTTAAGAGATATTTTCAGATTATTTTCTGACTGCAGAAACAGTTGAGCTCGCTCCATATTGCTGTGCTCTGCACTAATTAGTATCGTGACTCCGAAATGCCAATTTACAGCTTCTCACTCAGGAAGTCTTAAAGAAGATGGGAGTCAGATATTTTGCTTTCTGGCATTTATCCTCATCCAAAATGAATCTATTCTTAACACAGAGCCATGTGGTGATGGCAAAGAAGTACAGACCCTTTCACCCCAAGTGGGTGATTTCATCAGAATTAGTATATCTGGACCTACAGCAAGCTCCTTTTTGTGCTGCTGTGGGGTTCCTGGTTGTGGGACCTTTCCCAGACTCCCCAGCCAGACTCCTTTCTGTAGTTTTAAGACAGCAGAACCCAGCCATCCCACTCCAGCAGATGAAAAAGTTCCAGAAGTGTCTGTGTGAAAACACCAGCCAGCAAAAATAGATTCTAACAAGCAAAAAACGCAACACTGAGATTAGAGAGTTGCAAAATGGTGAGAGACCATCACTCCAGAGGGGTAGCTAAGCAACAACTGCTTTGTTTTGTTTTGTAATCTACATGAGGAATAAAAATACCACCAAGTACAGAGTCAGCCCAGAGAAAATATTCTCTGTTCTGAAGAAGAGCTGGGGCAATGTCAACTAGTCCAGCTGCCTGCAGTGCATGAAAAAGTGTCATCTGTTTCAAACCTGCCATCTCAGAGCTGCTATTGGCAGCCTTGCAACTGACTGTTCAACGTGTCATATAATGATGGGATGGCTTTATTGAGGGTTTTGTTGATGATTTTTTTTTAAAACGTTGTATTTAAGTTAGGTGTGCTATTCTCCAAAAACCTGAGAGTGAGTCTGATAGCCTAGACTGTGTTTACTAACAGCAATAAAGCCTCCTTTAGAAACAACATAAGCTTATAGCTTTGAGTGGTTTAATTAACCTAATGAGCACTACATTAAAGCCCTTTTAAACCAGGAAGTTCCAAACACCCGCCAAAGGAAACACTGTCCGTTCCAAACTCAAATGTACTCTTGAGCTCATTACAAGCCAAAAAAAGTCAGTAACCAGCTAAATTCTGCTGGATGAACTCTTAAAACTGAGGCTGAGATAGGGTAAGACACCACATACAAGAAAGAAATGGACAGTGCTGTATAACCATTTCAGACAGCACTGAAAACTTCACCGTTTCCAAGGACAGGCTCTTCCCCACCAGTCAGCAGGTCCAAGATAAGGCACGAGGCATCAGAGCAACACTCCTCGCCCCTTAAGCTTGGGAATGGCCACTTGACCAGCTAGGAGCCACAAGCACATCTGCTGCCATGCAGCAGGAAGCTCTCTTACAGAGGAGAAAAACACTGAGAAAAAGATGACAGAAGAAGGAGGTGGGTTCAGCCCACCAAACTGAAATTCCCAGATCTTATGAACGACACAGCTGATATCAAGGTAGCTTCCTAATTAAATCTTTACAAGGCTGAAATTTTCTTAGTGAACAAAGACAGGGATAATCTTTATGGGTGTTTAAGCACATAAAGACAGAGAGGTGACTCATAACTCCTTAAAGCATCCAAGAGAATTGCTGCTTCGTAAGATGAGTATTGCTGAAAATCCTACTTGGTGCTCACATGCATTTCAGGAACCAGTCAAAGCCTGTCCTTTAATCCCTCAAAAAATAATCATAGAATGGTTTGGGTTTGAAGGGACCTTAAAGAGCATGTAGTTCCAGTGTTGGCTTTCAGGCATTTACTAAAATCCTTTTTACTGCTGGACCATTTTGAGTATCATGATGTAATGTAAGGATATCTGAAAACTGAAAGAGCTTCTCTCCCTTTTCCGACCCTTTTACATGGATGTAACTCTATCAATACTACTCAAAGAAAAGAACTTGCCCCAGCATTTACAGACAGTATTCTCCCTTTGCCATAGGAGCAGAAAAATACAATCATATATTCTTTTAACATTTAGAAACACATTTTGTCCAAATCACAGGGTTGCCCAATCCCTGCTAAGTCCTGTGGTGTCCATGACACGCCTCCTGACACACCAGGACAGGCAGAGGTAGAGAACTCTGCAGTGCCCGTGCTCTGGGGGCCAGGAGGGAAATGTCTCTGAGGAGGAAGACTCTGAACAATCAGCTTCTGAGGAGAGCTCCTGGGGAGGCTGCACAGCCCTCTCCACACTCGAGCCCCTGGCACTAACACACAGTGTGTAGTCTGGATGAAGCAGGATAGAAACTTCCTATTTCTAAGGCCCAGGTCTGTCTCTGACTGAAGTCAGACAGTGATTACTCTGATTGGATTCTAAGTAACTGATATCCCACCTATTCCTAAGTACTTCAGCTTGTCTTTAAGGAGGCAGGATCCATGTTTAAGCAGCTTAAGAAGTCTTGCCACAACTGTTACTTTCCAGTGAAGACAACCTTTCTGCCTCCATGGCAAAGCAGACCATCAAGTCACTGCTGTTGCTAATGTTGGTTAAACTGGACATAGTGGAAGAAGACAGTAAAATAAAATTACAATTTCCATGTGATGAGCCCAAACAAGCAGCCATTGGGGCTATGCCCTGCTCATTCCAACAGATGGAGACATAGACCTTTGGGTTTAAGCACCATGCCTAAATCTCAAAATCTACAAATTTAGGTATCACCCTAATTTATCCATGCAGTCTCCCAAAAGCTTTGGATTCTCACTAACTTTCTACCAAAGGAACAACAATAATAAGGGAAAAAATCAGTTTACAGAAATATGTATAGAAATAAAATGGAGGCATGAACTAAAAAAAAGAAAAAAAAATTATCTTTCTTTTCCCCTCCTATACTACATTACACTCAGCCATAGTCCAAAAAGCAGTGTTAGGATGAGAAGTAATAGGTTTGCTTAAATTATATTTAACTAATTTAACGAAAAACATTCTCGAGTTCTGGGAAACGGTCTCATAGTTGGAGGAAAAAACAGAAATCAAACATTTTCCCTGTTTATTGTACTTTAAAGGCTTGGATACTCTTTGAGCTTCATAGCTGCTGTTTAAGCAACTGAAGCCAGCGAGGGCTCTGAGGGGCTCAGGGCTTCAGGAGAGCATGTCACACCCCCACAATATTCTGGGTTCCCAAAAATACCCTCAGGAAGTTGTGTCATTGCATTTCAGCCAGCCCTGGAAATGCTGCAGTAGGCCCTGCTGACCATGCCTTCTCCTGGGCTCCAAGGAGCCCGTCTTTCTCAGCAATGCAGAATTCAGAAGAAACTCTTTGTCTGGGCTACGTAAAGTTACTGAACTCAAGACACCTTCCAAAATATATTTATCTGATATATATATATATATGTTTTTTTTTCATATAGCTCCCTCTGGTCTTTCTGGGAATAGTAGTGAATGTACTGCCATCTGAACCATGACATCTCCCTCCTTTCTAAAGTCATCTGTGTAAGCATTTTCTGGGATGTTGCAACCGGCTCTTATTGCAACATGCACTTCCCCCCTCCAGTATTCTCTGCTGCTTCCAGGCTGTGACATTCCCCAGCAGCTCGCGCCCTTTCCTCCCTCCAAGCTCAAGTGTTTCACCTTCAGGAAACGTCCCAGCTCCTCTGGCCAACAGGAGAAAGAGCACGAGTTGGTTTCTGCACTGGGTTTTAATGAATCAGCCGACAGCACTGCCAAGCTCCCGGGCTGACCATTTGCAAACCCATCTGGTACTGGACGTGCCACGTACCTCTGACCCGTGCAACAACCCGTGCCATGAAGAAGCAAACAGCAGAGACAGATTCTCCTTTGAACTCCAAACAGTTCTCCTTTGATACACGTATCGCTCTGCTGCCTGAACATTTGCTGGATTTCATCTAAAAATGGCGGTGTTGATTAAAACATAGAAAAACTTGTTTTGACTACTTAAGGCAGGAGGACCCTGCTTAAAAATCTTTGCCTTGAACCTAAAAGAAAAACTTACATTTGTTTACCGTATCAGTTTTACAAACAATTTGCAAAACTAGATAATAAATTCAGTCCCTACTGTGTCCTGTGTTTCTTCTCTCCAGTAGCTCGACGCTCTGCACTTTCCTTACTGCTAAAACTCTTTGTTACTGGTTCACCCTCTTGACTGTTCAGCTTTTATTCAGCCAGCTTCCCGACCTCCAGGCTCTTCACTCTGCCCTAAACTGAGCGGCTAAAATCTCTGAATTTCTCCAGTGGTTTCCTGTTACTGTTGCAAACTAAAGAAGCCTCTTCCTCCCTGACAGCGCTGTCAGTACTACAGATGTTTTTCACACCATCTACATCTTCGCTCCCCTCCAGCTCCTCCCATACCACTGTCCCCACTAGTATTTCCTCAGCTTTCCACCTTTCCCTCCAGAGCAGCTTTTCACTTTTCTTCAGCCAGTTTATGCAAGACCTTTTTTCTTTTTTGCTCTTTACTCATTAACCACCAATACTCAGATTGTCCCCTAAAGTATTACTTCATGGCTTGATTTTGCCTCTCCCTGCATTAACTTCTAACCTCTTCGACACAAGAATCCCATCCTGAACATAATTTCAGCATTTCTTCACAGGGAAGAAAAGGTTGGAACAAATAACCACAGTGCTGTAGGAGTTTCTTGAAGATAAATGTATTGAATCCAATTGGGAGTTCAAGTTTTACATTAGAACACAGAAGCAGCTCAAAATTAAAAATAGAAGCTACTCCAGAAAGGCAATCACTAAGCTAGTTACACAGTTACAGGAAAAAATTGTGTGTGTGGGGGAGATTTTACTTAACTCTAAGCAAATCAGAGATGCACATCTCATATATTTATTAGTCACCATGACTGTACTTTTATTTTTTTGCTCAGGTGGAAAAGGCACAGCTCTAGATGGACCTACAAGACAGCTCCCCTTCCTGAAGTGCTGCCACCCTTGAAAAGGTGATCATATCACAGGGGAAAGAAAGAATATGCTTTAATAGCTTCAGTGTAAAAGTAGTTCCTTATTTTTGATTTCTAACACTTAAGTGTTTTTTTCACTTGGCAAATGTTAACCAATTTGATGCTCTTCTTTATGCAGTGGCCACAGAAAGCCAAAACAATGGAAAATGACTTGAGCAGGATTCATCAGTCGCAAAGAATGATACTTATTCTGGAAGCTCACTCCATTGTCTTTCTTCAGCAACCAGACTGTGATTTCACTTGTAAGTCTTCCTTATTTCTGAAGGCACAGATGAAAACTGAAGCTGGAGAAGTCAATAAAAGGCAAGCTCTGTGCTTCACTAGGGACACTTCAGCTGGTGTAAATCTGCACTTGCTCTAGCGCAGTCGGTGGAGCGGTGACAGCTCACCAAGGAAGGCTTTTGCCTTCAGAGATGTATATGGCCTTCTTGTTCTGCACTTTGCCTCATTCCAGAAGAAGTGCTGATTTGGGCAAAACATCCCAAGCACTGCTGTCCCCTTTTAAATCTCATGTAAAGTGCTGAAGAGACAGGTCCAACAGGACAACCATCAGAGCTGAGACTCAGACCGTAGGACCAACTCCCTGCCAAACAGAACCAACAGAGACGATGCACAGCAATGTAAAACGTGCAAGGTAAAAAGCACGACACAGCTGGCTGAAGAACTTGCTGCAAGGCACAAATAGGGTGCAATGTGACAGCTTCAAATACCCCTCTAGAAGAATGAATCATAATTGGTTCCATGCAATCATTCATGTAGAGACTGCTGCAGTATTAAGCTTTCACAAACCCTTGGATTATGTCCGGAAAGCAACTCAGGCAATGTTTAAGTAAGGCTACAAAATGTGGGATCAGTAAGTACTACCAAGGTGTCACACGTGCACAGTAAAGACTCTGAAAACACACTCAAGAGACAACTTTCTAAAAAGGTAACAGTGATCAAAATCAGCACATTGTCTTTTACTTGAGTGGAAGATGAATAGACACCGAATTGTATCCATTAAGAACACAGATGTCCAAACTTGCCTTCTTTTCTAGCCATAAAATACCACGCTGTTTGTGCACAGGAGAGAATAGATGGAAACAGCCTCACACACGTCCAGAGGTCGAATGCTGAAAAATGAAAGAGGAACCTCCACCCCTTCACTGCTCACTCGACAGCCCCTGGCTTCTGGACAGACTTCAGAGAGACGGCAGATACAGAGACAACCTGCCACCCGTGCTGAAACACATCCTGTCTCCCAGCCAGACTGTAACGTGGGCACTGTCTAACATAACATCACACCACGGGCTCAAGGCATCAGAGGGAGGTGAGGGGCAGCTGAGCCCTGGGCAGAGCCTGACTGTCATGGCCCTGCTGCACCTTCAGCTTCCAAAGTGGTGACTGTCACACAGAGGTGTCCCACAGACACCAGGGGTACAGAACAGACCTCAGGTCTGTCTGTGACACACAGCCCATGACGACGACTAAGCAAGCACCAAGTGGAGCGTGTTTGATTTTTGCAGTAAGAAAAGTGGACATAAAAAAGTGAGAAAACGAGCTGACAGGCAGCTGAGGAAGGCAGGGTTCAAGTTCCTGGTGTACCACCGAGTTTTTGTGTGACCCCAGTGGAGTTGTTGATTCCCTGCACGCCCCAGCAATAGCTCCGTGGGTGGTGCAGAGGAGAAATACATTAAAAACTGGGATGTATCTGGGTACAGGAGTACCCAAGAGCCCTAGGACTGGCCTATTTACACATACATTCAGAGACAGTAACTCAGAAAGCATAAACGCATTAATATTGACAGCAAATTTTAAAGTAAGCATAAACAGAGGAAACTACAAGGGGACACAATAACAGCGATGATTTCCCTCAGCTAATTACATGGCCCTAGAGCTCAAGAGTTCTTCTCTTTACAAATCTAAGTTTGGGTTTTCTTGTGAGGGGTTGCAGCTGCCCATAAAGCTGCTGAGCAGAAACACGCCAGTGCGCTGTGTCCTGTCTGACCTGGAAGGACTGGAAGTGGCTGCAGAGTAAATCGTGGTCACTCTGCAGCTGCAGCCAGCTTTGTGCAGACGCTCAAATGCCAATGAGAAGCTGCAGAGTTTAATTCTCTTCCTAGTGGAAACGGGCTGGCTCGTACAGCCCAGCAGCTAACAAGAAACCCTCATTAATCAGAGAGAATACAGCTCTCACCCAAGAGCTCACTAGCATTTCTTGGGACACTTCAGCTGAAAAAGCAAGACGAATGTATTTTACAAATACATCCCAAGGGTTTTAATTTTTGACAGCTTTCCTCTTAAGTGAACAAAATATTTAACAATTACTTTTTAAATGTGAGGGAGATTTTGAGCTCAAATGTTGTAACTTGCCATACCGCAAGCAAACAATAAATAACTTGTTTAAAAAGTAAATTCTAACTGAAAAGGGGAACATTTGTTTTTCAAAGTGCATTTCTTTTCATTCCTCGTTGATAGGGCAGTTCTAAAAGAAGAATCACAACAGAGGAAGATAGTGCATGACTACTTTTTTGCACCTTACAGAACAGCTATAGGTTTTTCTGTGAAAATGTGTATCATGGTGTTAAAGGAAGGGATATTTTCCCAGTATCTTCATCTTTGTTTTTAAGCCAAAGGAACATGATGTTAAATTCTGTGCAAATATAGCACAAACCACAGCCCTTTGTGCCTGTTCTTGAACTGTTTCAAGGAGCCCTAGAGATATCACACACTATCCCATGATTCAAACCTTTAACCTTGAGGGAAAATACACAAAGCAGCTTCAGATTTTTTCCAACTCAATACAGCATTGAAAGTACTGTAACAGCTATTTGATAAACACAATGGAAGGACTTTTAAAGTGAATACATCTCATTTGCCATGTTTATAGTAAATGTCTCAGTAAAGACTGTTTTTAAATGCAAAACATAATTAACCACTCCAATATTTTTACTGTACTGATTTGTCTGCTCTAAGAGAAATCCAGGCATGTCTCCAGTTTGAGGAATGCAGTATCACTCGTTTACTAAAAAGGTGATTGATAACTTCTAAAAGTAAATAAACTTGTGTTTGATCATCTTTATCTGCTATAAAGAATAATGTAAACAAAATACATTTGTCCCAAGTACCTGAAATGATTCTGAGGGCTAACAGAGTGGAAAATCTCCTACAGCATGAAGAGGGGGGTACACAAATGCACCCCCTCTGGGCTCCTGCAGCTTGTACTGGATGGTATGGATTTAAATTAGCAGCAAACATTCCACGACTCACAACTACTTACTAATGTTTGTTTGCATTTAGCAAAATATCTGTCACAGTAACAAAGCTCTCAGGGTAAAACGATACTGAAATACTTGCAAGGAGAATATTAAAGCGTTTCTAGTCATGGTGCCTCACTTCCCTATCAACGTGAGTCTTTAAAACTGAAAAGGGTCCATACATCCCCTGATATTATACTGCTTTTCAGTTCACTTCTATTCAGGAATACTAAAGAACTTGAAGTTGTTCATTTTCATTTCATCGTCATTCACTCAGGCCAGAAACAGCAAAATAGCAAATGCCCTTCTCCTGCCTTACTCTGCAAATTACCTTCCAAAAGAAGTACAGAAGTTATGATAAAGTCACAACCATCATACATTTGGCAAAATAAAAAAGAAAACGGTGGTAGTCTGAAATTATCATTGCCATCATATTTCTGTGGAACTGTGAATTCTATTGGATTACTGACATAGAAAGACACCTTTGTAGAATATTTTTAGATGTCTGTTATGTGAATGTCAAAAATCAACCTAAAATTTCAGGCTTTTTTTTTTTTTTTTTTTTTTTTTTTTTGGCATGAGATACGGGAGCCAAAATATTGCAGCATGACAATAACTTTTAAGAAACCCTTAGTTCTGCATCATTTTTTCACCACGCCAAATAAACATCTGTGATCCACATGAAGAGAAGCCGGTGGTCTCAAAGAAAAACAGAAAGGCTTCTGTGAGTCCAAAGCCTGTCAATGCCAGCATAAAATCAGAGCATTTCGAGGCCCCAGTGCACAGAGCACGCACTCCATCCACGCCAGGCTGGGACAGGAGCGTTTGTTGTGTTGCAGATCTTCACCAGGTGAGAGATTCTCCTGCATGAGACACGGACCCTCCACTGCCAAGGAAGGGTGGCTGACTGCAGAGTTGTTTCTCCTGCAGCAGCCAGTGCCCCACAGCAGTGGCATTCCAGGAAAACAAGGGAACTGCCAACCCCCGTGTGGAGGAGCTGAGTCCTGGGGGCACACGTGTGACTCAGGAGCACAGCTCTGCTGCAACAACTCGGGCTCAACAGGACTAGGGAAGAAGGCTGCATAAATATATTACATTTTAGAGCAAGCCAGACACTGCAGAACCGCTGCTGTGTTTATTTCCTCCTAGAGGCATTAATAATTTACCATCTTTTTTTAAAAAGCAGCACTGGAGCTGCATCACTGCATTCTGAGCAAATTCTAGGTACTCATGCAGTTGCTTGTTTTCCTTTGTCTCTTGGTTCAGTCCTGCGTTTCAGCCCCACTGGCCTTTTGTAAATCCCTGAAGATAGCTAGATGGAATGAAACCCAAGGTTTTATTAAGCTACAAGAGAAAATAAATTATGCTGAAGCTCATGTGAATATTTAGAATTTTTTCCAAACACGAAGATAAATGTGCAGGACTTGTGATGAGATACAGGAAAAAACAATTCCATTAAAGGGCCACTTTATGCCCAGAGAGAACATTCAGAAAGTTGATGGGGAAAAAAAAATAAAGCAGATTAAAAAGTCAGGGCCTTAAATACTCACATGCCTGTCCACCAGGGACAGGACAGAGCTTTCCTGGGCAGTGCTCTCACCTTTTGCACAAACTGAAGTATTTCTGTCTCTCTCAGTCCCAGGCTATGCCCTTGTGGGTTTCCAGCTGACACAACCCTCAGGCACAAAGGGCAGCCGGGTGCAGTGCTGGGTGCTCAGCTGGCACACGAGAAGCCTGCCCACCTCTGCTGCTCCGGGCTGAGCGTGGGGAGGGCTCCGTGCTGCCAGTCTTTGGTGGGCACTCGTGCAGGATGCCCAAATCATCCTCACCATGGTCCTGCTGCTTCTCTGCAGCAGGAGAGGCGCCTGCCCAGAGCTAAGGATGCAAGGGAGGGTGAGAGGCAGAAGGACCTGTCCCTGCGAGGAAGCAGCAGGGCAGGGTGCAGGAGCCAGACAACGCTGCTTTCTGTCCCAGTGCAGCCCAGGAAACTGGAAGAAAATGAGGGTGGGGAGGGAGGAGACCTTAAAACATTTTACACTCCAGGAATGCTTTTTTAAAAAGTGCTGCTAGACAGATACAGTCATCAGCTCAGCATTTATCTATACAACCTTCTGACATGAAGTAACTACCAAAGACACTGAAGGTCCCTCTTGCACCTCACCAGGCTCCCTTCTCCATTCACCCCGGGAGGCACTAGTCCACCACTTGTGATTAAAAGCCAGGAGATCTGGTATGTGGCTTTACAGTCCTGATGTTGCTCTCATCACTGCTCTACCAGGATTCCAGACCTTCGTGAGGAAAAAGGAAAGCTCCCACTGGGCTCTGCTGGGGACAGAACCAGACCCTTCCAGCCTGGCATGCGAAGGGGCCAGAGGAAGTGTGTGCACCTCACTGCTCCCTCCCCACTGACTGTGGGCACGAGAGGGTGTTTGCAAGGCTGGGAACACAGCAGAAAGCTTCTCCAGCACAGACAGTGATTAAAAGTCTCAGCTGTGGAGGAGAGATTCTTCTAAACAAATCCTTTCCTGTTGTGAGATATTTATTTTTTTTCTTAGCAGACATCAGAACTCTCTCATTTGCAAATGCATGTACAAGTCTCCAGAGAGAAGTTTGAACTTATCCTTAAATTACTGAAAGTTTATTATTATTATTTTCTCATGGAAAAAGTCACGGATGTCTTGTAATCCCTCATGTTCCCATCTTTTATAATTGAATGCATCTTGACCCAGAGAAAAGCTTGGGAGCCCATTAGAATAGGAGGTGAAAAACAATTCTGAAACAATTTACAAGATGTTCTTTCCTTCCAGACTTCAATGTTATGACTCGCAACTGGGTGCTGAAAGTCCCACAAGAGTAGCCAGGAATATATACATTCAGTTTACGAAGTTTCTGGAGCAGCAGTGAGTTTTTTCTGTGTTTTGTAAAGTGATGCAAAATACTTTGTGTCAGCAGAGCTGATCTGCCCAGTACCTTGGTATGGGCTGCTCAGTGTGGGGTACAGGCTCTGACAGCACACATTTGTATTTCAGAATCAGAATATCTCTGTATTTTTAGGGGATGGAATGAGAAATGGTAGAGGCTGGAAGGCAAGCGGTGTGCCAAAAAACTTAAAGTCTCTTCTGTAAAATAAAATGCCTCATGTGTTTTCTTAGGGCCTTATCCAGCGCCTGTTGAAACTAACAGGAATCCCTGCAGGGATTTCTCCTTTCCCATCCTAATGAACCCATCTGCATCACTTACTGCAGTTACATTCCTGTGACATCTGTGGGCCAAACGGCCATGAGATGCTCAGATACATAAAATACATCCATGATGGTTCTGCCACAGGAGTTTGCCCTTGTGGCCTCTGCGTGGTGGCGTTCAACGCCTTGGTCAAGAAAGCAAAGGAAATTCTTGCTTTCTGTCTCTTATAGAGGGAGAAATTATAAAACAGTGAGTGACAGGATTACAGTTAATCACCAAATTTGCCCATGTCAGTGATATTCTCTGCCTGGATGGCAAATGATTTTGCTCACTTTACTGCCATAAAAATACTCACAGAAACTACCATAAAAACACTCACAGTCCCATCAGCTGCACTGGTGTCCTGCACCTACTGCTTTGCTCTGGCATGCCAGGGCTGGACACACACTGCCCAGCAGAGGAGGTGCCCCCTGCCCAAATGTGTGTGTGGGATGGCTGGCAGCAGGTATCACGAGTCCAGATCCTTACAGAAAACAGGCAAAACCACCCAAGAACACAGGCTGTTCTACTGCAGTGCTCGAGGAACACCCTCCTCCCCGGGCAATCCACCAACCAGAACGCCATGCTAAGAAAGATCACCTCATCCTGTACACTGATTTAGCAAAAAAAGCATGCTTTAATTATTTTGGAACTGCATGACGGACTCGTATAAGCTGGGTGGTTTGGATCTCAGCTGGCACAGCCTGTGGAAGACCTAAACATGGGGCTACCACTGACCAGGTTCCAGTGAGCTCCAGCAGTGCCACGGCAAACACCCCTGCATTCTGTTTGGGTTTGCTGTGGTTAGAGATGCCCATGCAGAGGCTCGGAGTTAGCATCAGGGATTAGGGGTGCTATGTAGGTGAGATCCTATCTCAGTGATACTTCTTCTTGTGGAAAATACGTAAATATATCAAGTTACGAGCGCATACAAAAGCATTTCACGATCACACCAGATATTTAGACAGTTGATCCCTCACACAACAAATGCAAGTGATACAAGCTCTTAAAACTGCATGAAACAAGACTCTGCTTTTTTTTTTGCCAAATTAGCTGGTAAACTAACACAACAAGCTTTATCTTGTTCTTATTAGCCCACCTGTCTTTGCCCCTTTAATGTCAGATTTTAAAGAGGAAATGAATACTTAACTGATACTGTCTCTTCAAAGGAAATATTTGCTTCAGTTACCTTGCGTTTTTAATGAGATTGTTTAGTCACAGCTTGGCATCAGTTCATAGGATGCACCATATCAAAGCTTTCAGGTTTTCAAAGCACAAGAACACATCAAGTAGTTTGAGCCAGCAAAAGTGAAATTCTTCCTGGCTGGCATAAAATCATGGAGATGTTTAACTCCCGTCCTTGGTCAGTGCAGAGACAGAATTAACAGGAGAAAGTTATTCCTTTGATTGCAACCTCTGAGCCATTTTCTGGGACCTGTGTACAGAAAATTCTCTGCAATTCAGATTCAGCTGAGGAATCACCCAACCAACTGCAATTTGCTCATGTTTAGGATGAGGGTAGGAGCTGCTGAAGTGGGCTCAGCACACCAAAGAGCCTTAATTTACTATTATGTCATGTTAGTGAACACTTAACAATAATGTACCCCTGAGGCTGGGTGGCCTCTTCTGTTAAAGGGGACCATAAAAGACACTATATTTTTATTTGCTCTTTGTTTTCTTACAGGCCCCAAATCAAACATTCTACTTTGTATGGCGCTGTCTCAGCACACAGCACCTGCATCTTTGACAAGCAGGGCAGCTATTGTACACAAAGACAAAAGCCCTGAGAACATTTACTGACTTAAACCAAAAGTACAGCTCCAACCACCACCTCAAACCCTCTCCCAGTGCACATGTAAGCAAGTGACCTGCAGCTGCAATTTGAAGTCTTGCACTCAAACTTTTCTCTTTTTTTAAAAAAAGAAACCACTCATGGATGTTTTACATCAATACCCATGTTCAAAACACACTTCTTCTAAGTTTTGCACCTTCAGGAAACACCAGTATGGTTTTATAAGGCAGATGACAAAAATTACTGGAAGTTTTACAAAGTGACAAAAGCACCCCCCTGCCTTTACACCTTGCCATGCAAAGAACAAAAGCTAACAGCAAGAGGGGACCCTCCCTAGTATGGAACAATTTCAATTTTTTTACCCAACTTTTGTATACAGTTTCTGTGGCAAACACACACACACACACATGTCCAAGAGCCACCCCCAGCCTCAATTCCTCTGGAGCAATACTTAGCAATGTTCCTTCACTGATTGAATGGGCTCATTCACCCGAATGGGGTGTGGAACAAGCAATATTTAAGAGGGAAGTGCTAAAGGAGCTTTCAAAGACAAAGTGAGTACACAGGTAGAACAGCAAACAAGAATCCCACTTGGCCCCCCACTTCAGCACTAACCACCAGAGAGAGTCCTGATGGGTGCATCCACCCTAAATTGGACCTTTGGGAAATGAATGGCAACTCAGTAGCCACAGGCTGTCTGGAGCAGCAACCTAGACAGTGTGTAAATATGACTATAAGTCAATTATCTTACTCTACAAATAGTGTCCAGCCCAGGGCCCGTCGGGCTCTCCTGCATGGTGGCAGCTGCATGCCAGGCCCTACCCTTGAGCAGGGACATCTCCCAAGGTTGGTCCTCCAGGCTGAGAGATTCTTTCCTGCAACAGATCCTCGGTGCGTGGCTAAGAGCTTGCTAAGCTGCACTGAGATTACATCCTAGATGGGTTGGGCACACATAATCCCTGAGACATAAACTGTTGACCAAGTCTGCGCTTAAAACTGGATCCAGCCACACCTGGGCTCCTCTGCATAGGAGGAGTCTGAACCTCACAGCTCAACGGGAGGGTCTCCCTGACACATCTGATTTATCCTGTTCTCTATGCAGTAAACAATCAAGTGTACCTTGCCATCAGATCTTCTTGAACCACTGTCACATTTACCACTGAGCTTTGTTGACTCACTGTATCAATAAAAGATACCGCTCCTCTTGCAAGCGAAGTGCCTCACCCCATCTGTGACAGCAAACAACCCCAAAGGTCTTAGAGAAAAATAAAAAGCGAACACAAAAGGCACAGAAAATGTTTTGCACTGATTTAAAAACGCGGGCTCAGATTTCTAATCCAGGTTAGTGGTAATTCAGGCGGCATTGTTAACTTCCAAAGCCAGCTCTTAGAAACACTTGTGTGTGTGTGTGTGTAGCCTCAGGAGGATCTCAGCCTTATGTGTTGTAAAGAACTGAAAAAACTCCTTCAGGCAAACAGAATTATTTCATTTTCAGGCTGAACTTCCAGAATATATGTCCACACAAGAGGAGTTAAGATCTCCCAGGGAAGCCAACCAATACAACTGCCTTACTTATAATTATTCATTACTGCTGGATTTACTCATTCTGAGGTAGAGCCCAAGGACCCCAGCTCTGTGCCAGAGCTCATTCTGCTGGGGGCTGTACAAACACACAAGCAAGAGCCTTTATCCTGAGCAATTCAAAATCTGATGGTTAGTTAGTAGAATCACTCAGCCACGGACACCGCTGTGTCATCTTCCTCAACCATAAACTCACCTTTTAGCTCACTCTAACAGTGCTACCCATCTAACAGCTAAAGTAAGTGACTTCTGGATTGCAGTTGGGGGAAAGAGAAAATTAAAGCCTTGCCAGGTCACCCAAACCCAAATGCCTCTGTAGCTGTAAGCACAAAAGAGGTACCACCTCAGAAGGCACTTCTGTAGACCAGCTCAGATCTTGCAAAATCCTATTCCCTGTCTGTCCTTGGGCTGCTCTCCTTTTTGAAACACAGCTAAATTAGCAGCAAGCAGTGTGATAAAGGGCAGGAGACAGCAGGCATTACTCAGGCCTCTAATTCTTGGTGACATTCTTAATGATACATCAGATGGTTATAATTCATCTTAAGGCTCTGCTCACGTTAAATCATTCAGCGATCTCATTTTTGCAGTGCTGCTGCATTTCTGGTAACACTAAATTCACTTCAATCCTCCCCCTGTCAGACCAGAGCACACTTCTAATTACATTTATTTGAACTTCTTTGAAAATACTTTTCCTACCAGATAACTCATCTCTTCAGCTTGAAAAAATTGTTTTCGGCCCTCAACAACATTTTTATCTCTGCATTGAAGAGTTTATTCTACTGGCTTGCTATGCAAGCAGATTTAGAACTAAAATAAAATTTTTAAAGCAGCCACATTTCCTAAAGTTTTGATCTGTTTTTAAATGTATCTCCATAGCTGCCAGTCCACAAAGAGGAAAAAAGGTTACCCATGGCAAATATTCAGAAAAAGCATGTTCATTCTGCAGTATTCAAAGGAGACAGCTTGAGTCAGTCCCGCCAGTCAAAGCTGAGACAGAAATTTTCAGATTTTTTTCCTTCAGCAACTTCCAAATCTCTGGTTTGGTATTTCTCATGTGGGGTGTACTGCACGTTCCATACACTCCAGTTTTCTCCCTTCTATCTACTTTCCATAGCATTTCTGTTAATTTTCTTGTCTTCATTTTCTCCAGCCTCACTTTCCAGTTTTCGTTTTCCTTTCCCACAGATTCCTTCTCATCCTTCAGAATACTCTATCTGTTTGGGTTTCTTTCCTTTTTTATAACCACAGAGTCCTTCCTTCGCTGTCCCTGCCCACATTAGGAACTCTACCTGGCCAACCTGGCACAGGAGCCCTGGGAGATGGAAGCACCTTCCAAAGGGAAGAGGGGACAGTGTTTTGGTGACCGAGCTCAAGTGTGTCGCTCCGGACATGAGCTGACAGTGCTTGAATTGGCTTCCCATTTTCACAGCAGGCCACTTTCCCTTTGCACTGGTAGGCCTCCTGCAAGGCTGAAGTCTGCATCTTTTAGGGTTGTATAGACTGAAAAACCTCAAATATTTTCTGTGGGATAGAGCCCTAACTAAGGACTCTATTCACCAGAAATGTGATGCCATGGACTTCCACAACCCAGCATGTAGGCAGGCTGCACTTGATAAATGTGTGTTTATCATAGCTGCAGAACTCAGCTCTGCTTTTCCAACCTCCTTTTGCCTTAAGATCAGGAAGATAAAGGTCACACTTTAAAAAGACAGGCCTTTAAAGCTATTTTTTAAGTGCTAGCAGCTGAACGCTTTGTGTGAAAATATCCCATCCTTTTCTATTAAATTAGGCTGCATTAAATCAACATATTCTTTAAAGAACTGGTACATTAGTGACAATGGCTTAAGAACTATTTATTTACATTGATACACAGAGGGTAAAAGAAAACCTTTGCTAATGAAAAAGGAAGCCCTACATTACTGAACTGGAAATTCCAACATGGGTATGCATCCAGATCATATTCCAACCAAAATTCCTGTACTAATTAGAGATTGATTTTTACAAGGCTTCAAATCCTCTGTGCCTCAGGGCTAGGTTACAGAACTACCAGTTTTCTCTCTCATACTCTTTAGACAGGGATTCGTTTTCTGCTCAAATCAATACAAAGAATCTGTTGCACTCCAGCCAACTCTACACCTTTCAAACACACAATCATACTCCATTTTAAAGATACACAAAAGTCCTCACCAGCACCTTTTTCATTTCAGCACAGGCAACACTTTGGAGTGTCACAGAGCAGAGGCAAAGCCATCCTCACCCTTGGGGTACAGAGCAGAACTTGTGTGTTCCCCACTCTGTACCTGACAGGAGGATCTGGCTTATTTTCACCATCCAAGCTGCCCCTTTTCCTAACACAAGGTGTGTTTCTTCTGAACATGTAAAACATGTTCAAAGATTTCCTTATTCTTTACTTATTCCAAGACCTCAGAGAGCAAAAACGCTACCATCAGACAAGAGGTGAATTTTCAGTTTCTTAAGGGAATATTTGCGCAGTTAGAACGCCATCCTGATCTGCTGTCGCTCTTTGTTCCACTGGATCTCTCCTGGCTTTCCAGGCAAGGAATACACGGCCAGTAACTCTGTTCTCCTGACTGTGCCTTGGGCTCTGGCAAAGAGCAGCTGAGCAGAAAGACGTTTTACATATTCATGATCAAAAGATAACCGATAACCAGGATCCAGATGTTGGTCTCTGCTGGCCAGCGCACAGTGCAATTATTATTCCATTTATAGAAAGAGATGTTGTCCTGCCTTTTCCAGCCGACCAAAAGGTCTTCCATAAAATGCTCCAATACTCTGAAGAGAGGCATTCAAGACAAGGAATGAAGAGGGAACGAATCGTATTTGCTCCACAATTATTGCATTATAAAAAACGTAACGTGGCCTCAGCCCTGGAGCACTATCCATTCCCACAAACTCCCAGGTGCAGCGTGTCAGGGTGAGCTGGGATTTCCCTCTGCGACTCGGCACCGGCTCCCACACGGGTGCCTGTGGACAGCACTGCAGCACCCAAGTGGAAAGCAAGCAAAATGTGGGCTAGAGGAGAGGTGAGAGCAGCCCCTTCACACCCACAGCCCAGGGCGGCTTCTAATGAGGTCAGTGGGAACAGGCACAAGTTGTTTAAGCCAAATGAAGTCCAACAGTGTTATTAAAGCTCTTCTCCCTCGGAGCCTGACCTTGGAAAAAACTTCTGAATTTGTTTAAAGAACTGAGTAGTATTCCAATTCCCTGCGTTCCCGACAAAGAGCGACCCAGCCAAAGCATAGGCTCTCTTTTGGGGATTTTTGGTTGGTGAGACTCTGGGCTGAAGGCAAGGGAGGGAATAAAAGTAAGACTGAAAGGCAGAAGGTTTTCAAAAGAGTGACTGTATAAAAATTATAGTTCCAGGCTGAAGAACGGCCCACAGCTTTAACAAAAGTATCGCAGCAATTTTAACTGTTTGACATCTGGCTGACTATAATTTTTTCATTGTTTATCTTAATAAACTGTCAGCTTAGGAAGTCCAGTCACCAATTATACCAGTAACCAACACATTTTGGTTAAAAGCATCCACCATTCCATAAGGGAAAAACATGTTAGCGAGGTTAGAACTACTTGAAAAATTCTGACAGTCACTAGGAATGAGAGCCTGTGAAATGTATAACTTTACACCAAGTACTCAGACTCTGCACACCAATACATTATTAATCTTATTTTTCACCTGTGGACAGGAAAATGTATCAACTTTTAATCCCTTATATACAGCCTTTTCCCTTGGGTATTTCTAAACAATAGAAAAACAGAACTTGCTGAAGTTTAAAAGTAACTTTCTGTGTACCAAAATTTCAGTTTACTTTGAAAATATGCTTCTTGCAGCCATTGAAGCACTACGTCTGTAGTGTTCATTTGTTTACTTACTGTCATAAAAATCAATAAAGATGAAGTTTTTGGTTCCTATTAACATCACAGTTTTATTATTAGACTGTGCATGCCATTGCAAGCATTAGTGGAACTTGACACAAATGTGATTTCTTCCAATTCCTTTGCATTTTCCTTCTTCTCTGTCAACAGTTTCTTAGTTCCTGAAATGTACAATATGCAGCCATTTCTGCCTTGATTAAATAATCTGATTTTAATTTTCTCCTCCTATTGTAAACACTCCTTGTTCCCATATAACATCAACATCATTTATATGACAGAAAAATATTTACAGTCAGATCATTGAAACAAAACCTCAAAATTAATACAGACAGCTACCCATCAAGTTGTTCCTCCTTTAAGTGTTTTTCTTCCATAAAGCCTCAAACCAGCCTGAATCCTTAAGGACAGCACAGATCCACCAAACTTCAGATAATTATCAAGTTCCTGGTCCCAAGCTATCACAGATTTTAAGAGAGAACACTTCCAGGAGTTTTACGTGGCCCAAATTCATATTTTTATGACACCACTCTTCAGAAACAATGGCACTATTTCAGCTGAGGATTTCACACACAACCAAACAGAAACACACACTACCCCTGAGGCAGACCCCAGAAAAATTAAAGTCAGTGCTTGAAATCTGATGAAATAACAATAAAACAACCCAAAACGCAGAGCTTACGAGTGTACTGTGTCAGGAAACATTTACAGCAGTGACTCTACACACCCCACCACAAAATAAATTCCTACCCAATTACGTTTGCTTTGGCCTCTGTTAATTTAATGCGATTTCAGTTGGATCTTGGTTGGTTTCAGCTTTGTCAGCTCTATCAGGCTCTCACAGCAGGGCAGGAAACCAGGTTGATTTGGATGAGCTGCACAGGAGCAGTACAGGGAAAACACTGGCTGCCGACCCATCATCCCTTCCCTTGTCCCAGAGTGCTTCCCACGTGCACATTGCAGAAGCAAAACTCTCTTAGTCTGGAGAAAACCCTCAGCCAGGCTGTATGTGTGATACAGAAAGATTGCAGGGAAAAAAGCAAGGATGTTACCCTTCCATTGTTTCAATTAAAAAATAAAAAATAAAGAAATAAAAGGAATAAAAAAAACATAAAAGGACAAAAATCATTATCCACATCACAGTTCTCTAATGGAGCAGAAGCTTCTGGTACTGCAAAAATGTCTCTGAAATATCGTTTAAGAAATAAAGCTCATTCATTAACTCATTTCCTAAAGGCAGTATTTTCTGAATGTCTCCCTTTTCCCCCTTTCACTAACATGGCATTATATAACTACTTTATTACTGGTTTTATTTAAGACTTAGAAAGTGGAGTTCTGGACAGCAATGCAGTCACCATTAGCTAATTTAATGGCAAACTGTTCCAAGAACTGTAATTGAATTTCAGCCATTTTCCAAATTTGCTGCTTTGTTATTGTCTGTATTTGAAGAATTAAAATTTTACAAATGATTCTAAAAATAACAATATGAACGATTATGCAATATCCCTTAATTTTAAATATGGATTTTTAAATTTTGTTTTTTAACTCAGAAAGCTCATCCAGATATCCAAACCGCTTTATTTTAATGGCGAATTGCGAAATAGCTCCAAGGTCTCTAAAATAAACAGAATCGTTCAAAACATCAGAAGGAAAAATTTAATCATTTAAAAATAGATGCCATAAGTAGCACTTCTATTAAAAATTACAGCTCGGTTGTCTACACAAGATTTCTAAAAGAACATCACAAGCTACTATAAATCTCAGAGTTTTGTATATTAAGAAGTTACATTGCCAGTCTCAAAAATGCTCTGTTTAAAAGAGGGAAATAAATAGTCTGTGATTTTGTAACAGAGCCCCAGCAAGTCTTACATTACATACCCAACTCAGTAGCTGCAATGTTTATAGAGAGATGGTCATTTAAACCTCCACTGAAAGTTCCTAAATCCTTGTTGCTGACAGTTCAGAAGACAAGCAGGAAAAGGCTTTTTCCAGAATCTGCTGTTTTAAGAAAATGAGACATTCCATTTTTGCTGAAACACCGCCTGAGTTTGTGTAGAGATATTTACGATTATCAACAGAAAACATGCAACAAAAGGTGGGGATGATTACAGAGGCAGAAAATTAATTCAGAAATGGTCATCTCAGCTAGGTATCATTAGCTTCTGTTTCTGATTTCATACTCCGACAGAAACATTCCATTTCCTAGATAAAAACAACAATGAGCTTAAGGATACACCAAGAACACTGGAACATGAGACAAATTAGTTGCCCAGGATTCCACTAAATTGCTGAAAGTACAATAACTTGTACTCTCCCGAGGATTTCACCTGGTTTTATCTTTCAGTGCACATGCTGCTGCACAGGGTACAATCACCTGTCAGCTTCTCATTCTTAGCTGCACACACAGCTCCTCTTTCCCAAGAGTAGCTCCAGTCTTACTCAAACACGTAAGGAGCAGCTCCAGCCTGGCACTGCCCAGTGCCCACCACCTCCTCTGTGCCCCAGAGCACTTCCACCCTCTGCAGACACTGCACTGCAGCAGCTGGCTTCCACACCTGTGCCAGGTGTGTGCTCTGGGACGGAGGGAGGGAGGGAGGGAAGGAGGTACCAGCAGGGTGAGGATGCTCTGGAAGGGAGGGAGGTACCAGCAGGGTGAGGATGCTCTGGGAGGGAGGGAGGG
>VZRQ01005815.1:0-26280 GCA_013397975.1 Machaerirhynchus nigripectus | reverse complement strand
GGTACCAGCAGGGTGAGGATGCTCTGAGACAGAGGGAGGGAGGTACCAGCAGGGTGAGGGTGCTCTGGGATGGAGGGAAGGAGGGAGGTACCAGCAGGGTGAGGATGCTTTCGGATGGACATGCCTGCAGGGTGTCACCCCCGCACTCAGGGTCCCCCCTGGCAGCCACAGGACAAGGGCACTGTCAGTGGGTGACACAGGGGAGCTCACACCCAGCTCTGACTCCCCGAGTTCTGCCTCACCCCACAGCCCCTCTCCTTCCTCCTCCTCCCTGACCTGCTCCTGCTCTCTGTTTTATGAAGGTTGTCTGAATGCAGGGATCATAATCAAGGGACTTTTTTTTACCCCCCAATAATCAATATTTTTAAACTGCAAATTATCTGCATGGAAACTGACATGCTGTTGTTTAAAATCCCTTTTTCAATAAGATGCATTAGCAAACGAATGTCTATTCATGTAAGGAAATGATGATCATTCTTATTTTGGACATAAGCCCAGTATTTTATCAAATACAGTTTCATTTAACTCTTACTAATGTTGAATGATTGTGAAAAAAATGGTGGGTTTTTTTAAGCCTTAGAGATTTCCATCCTTATAAAACTATTTTGCTTCAAATCTCAGGCCTGGCATAGAATAAATTTCTACTCGGTTACAAAAGGTATCAGCTTACCAATTCTTCTTCTGGGTACAATAATTTCAAGACAAAATTAGGTTTTCTTAATGTAAAGGCTCAAATTACTTTAAAAGACAAGAAAAGGGACATATTTCACAGCCTTGTGTAATCTTTTTTCCTATGAGTTAACTTTCTTCCGAAACCGGTTTCTTACTAAACAAGACACGGACATTTTGCATCTCTCCAAACATTACTTTGCTATGAAGTACGTCAGAACCTCACCAAACTGGCTGCAGTTACAAAACGCTGCCTTTTCTCAGCGACATTTCCTTAAAGCGACAATTTTTCATGGCACGCTCATAAAAAGCAATCGTATAATCTAGAAAATATGCCGGATTTGCAAACTCTCTTGCTCCACTTGCTTCATGGAAAGGAAAAGAGCCCTGTTTTCCACCAGTGACTGTGGTTTCCATGTCACTGAGGGGCACAGAGCCTGGCTGTACACCCAGCCCGCTGAGTCATCAGAACTGGGCTTGGCTGCAGAATGCCATTTTTTGTTAGACCCGCGTGTGATTGACACAGACCAACAATCTTGGGTGCAGGGCTCATGCTAATCAGCCACATACACAAACAAGAGTACTCAACCCACACAAGTTTATCCACTCTGCATGGCCCAGAAAATAGCTTTTCAAATCCAGAATATGGATTTTTTAGGACTGCTAACTATTTCTTCTCTTTTTTTTTTTCCCCCCTCACAGTGGCTCAAGAGCCACATTTATTTCCATGCTATGAAACACCAAGGAAGTTTTCATTTAACAAACCCATCTTCTTTTAATACCCAGACTCTAGCACCAGTTGATCAAGGAGGGTTTGCTCTCCAAAGCAGCTAAGACACCAGCAGCCTTCTCCCACTCTGCTGCAGATGACCCTAATTCTGACAGAAAAGCAGGTCTGTGGCATCTCCTTAGCAATGTGTAGATTCCTGAAGTTACCTAAGACTGTACAGCAAATTTTTGAAAACCTGTTGTTCATTTCCTGAACTTCTCTGTACTTGAAGAGCAGTGAAAGCATCAGTGTGTCAGCTGCAAGGTTAATGCCTCATCAAAAGGAAGGGCATTTGTCACAACACTGAGGTGGATCATCAAAAGCAGCACTTTGCTGCTGTTTTATCCAGAAAATGTTATCTCCTAAATCAGGATTGTGCACCCATTTTAATTCAGTGAGGGAAAGAAAATCAGCTAATCTGGAATAGAAGGAAGACATACATATCACCATGCACATTAAAAAGTTAGAGCTCTTTTCAACACAGTAAGTTGTGGTAGTCTGCAGAGCTCCTCCGGTATTTTATGATGATTTAGGATGTGGTTGAGAGGTATCCACTCTTGCAGCTACCAAAAATCTTTCAAATGGTGTTCATTTGCCAAAGGAAGGGTATCAGTAAATGGAGTGTCATGAAGGAATAGTTTGCACAGAAGCATTGAAGCAGTCTGAGACAGAAAGTTTGACTGAACTCTCAGCTCTAGTTAAACTATGCCAGAAATAAATGGGAATAAACAAACAGATTAGGAAAAGAAGGCAGAAGAAAGTAGTAAGAGTCGTTAACATAATCTTCACTTGAGGAATGGGGCAAATGTAAACTGAAAGGGTCTCTGTGTGTAACAGAGACTATAAAAGGAAGACTGTTTGGTACTAAAACTGTTTTGTGTAGGCTTCTGAAGAAGAAAAAATATCCCACTAGCCATCCAAAAACTTAACACCTGGCCTGTGAACAGGTTTGGTCCAACGAAGAGAAATAAAGAAACCCCTAAATCCCCCCCGAGCTTGGAAACTGGGGCCCTTAGGGTTGCTAACTCTGCAGGAGAACTGAACAATGGTAGAAAGATCAGAGCAAACCCCATTCTCCCTGCCAGACTCTCAGCCACGGCCTCAGGAACTCAGCCTTTGCCACGGGATAGGAGATTGCTGTGGCAGCACAGTCGCCTCCTTTCACAGCTTGAGCCCAGGAACCACAAGGGCCCTGCAGAGGGGGAAACCTCAAACTGGCAGTGTCTAATTTGGTTTTGTTTATGTTCCTGTGTTCCCTATTGATCTGCACAGGGCTTAGAATTAACAGCAAAGACCAGTAACCGCCCCCCCCAGTACAAACTGCAGAGGCAAAATAATCTCAGAATAATTCTTCCTGCTCCAAATCAGAAGAGACAATCAGATCCAGCAGCCAGCACTGCTGGAAGTGGCCCCAAAGTCCACTTGTTACAAGGCCCTGCACAGAGGTGGGTGTGTTTCAGTTTGGTGCTGCAGGCTGGGATCTCTGTCACTCTCAGCAGAGGGTCTTTTGGTCTCTGGAATAAAGTGGAACAGGCAGCATCCGTGAAGGCAGAACATCAGTCCCATAACGAGGCGAAACAGTTTCTCAGTAGGACAAATGTGATGGGCAAGAGAGGGAGCAGAAGAAAAACAGTGTTGAAAATAATCCTTTGGGAACAGTTTAACCCTCAAGTGACTGCTACCAGAATCTCTAATTAACACATACACTGACTCCAAAACACGGCACGGGTTTCTATCCTTTGACAAGGACAGGGACTGAATAGCTTGGACACACCACATGAGAAATATCTGACAGTCACTGAGACATGCCCCACTAGAGAAGCCTTCACAAGCTCCTCAGGAGACTACAAAGCACACAGTATCTGCATAGTAAGACATAATCCTGCTCTCACCACATCATCTCATTTTTTCCACATATCTTAGACCCTTTAACAGCTTTCTGTAAATTGCAATACAGAAGGCACAGCACATCCAGCGGTTAGAAAAGCCCCTTTGTATTTGCTTAAAAGGAAAACAAGCCAGTTAAGAAAGGCAAACCAAAGTATCCTGCTTGCTGCTTTTCCATTAGGCACTTATGGGACTACCCCAGGTCTGTGACCAGGCAGCGTGTACACAAAAAAATCCACGACATTTTGGAAGGCCTTTCCTTTCTAAATAAGAATACTGCAGATTTCAATGCTGTCAGCCTAATTTACAGGATACAGGTGTTAGTAATTCTTTAAATCAAGAGCCCTTCATACACAGGGTACCCCGCCGTGTTTCAGCTTACAGAGCAATCAGACTCAGAAATCTTTCTAGTGGTACACATCACACTGCCTCTACAGAGCCCCTGGAAGGCCGTATTCCTTCTCTTGTCACTTAGGAAGAAATTAATTCATCCCTGAGCAAAACGCTGGCACCAGATAATGTGTTTCTCAAGCACATGGTAGGTGCATCTCCAGCCAGCACATCCCCAGGCACCAAGGTGCCACCATCATTAACAGATGAATGCCCAGTACTGGCACGTGGACCAGGCCACTCCACATCATGGAGTAACAAAAGGACTTTAGCCCCTTCAGAAAAGAGAGCAGCGAAATACTAGAACAATTTAACAAGTCCATGGTTTGCTGCCTGTGGGTATCCAAGATCCATGAAAGCGTGGACACACGATGCTGCAACCTCGCTCCAAGTGAAGGCTCAGCACCAGCCTGAGCTGAACACGGAGCTTCTGAAAGCAACTCTCCTCCCCCAGTTCCATGTCGCATATTCAGGATTCAGAGGCACTGATTTATAGTATCCTAATCTTTTCCATTCGTTCTCTTTCCATTGAAGTTTGCTCCCAACGCTAACAGCGATTTATTTTCAAGGCAGTGGCAATGTAGGGCAGCTTGCACGGTGCACGGGTTGGCATGACCAATGCTTCCAGCACTGCCAGGAAGAAGTGCCATGGCTAAACAGCCAGGAGAGATCTCTGCCAGCAGCTGGAAAAACCTACCACACACAACCACTCTCCAACAAAAGATCAAGGTAGCAGTCAAAGGCAGACTGCATCATTTCATTGCAGCAACAGCCTTTTCCATAACTGATGTTTCATCCATACCTTCAAAGGACACCCTCCAACAGTGAATTTTATTGTACTACAAAGTACTTGCCTTGTTCATTCCTAGAAGTTAGAAGTGAAAGGAAAGAGTAAAACAGACCAATGACTTTGGAATTACATTCTGACTTCAAAGGGGCGTTTGTATGGTGGTAGCTTCTGTAACAGCAAGAAAACTATGAACAGCAGGAGGCTGGGAAGACAGATAATTCTGGTGACAGACTGCAGAGTAAACAAATAAAAATTAAGCAGATATATTTTTCATGTTTCTTTAAACCAAAGATTCATCTTTTCTTGTTGTCGCCCCTATGAAGGATTAATCGTAACAGAAATTGTCTGCTGTCATTGAAATAAGGAAATAATAGAAGTGAGAGGACATACAAGAGAAACCGAGGCCATCAGCATTTTAATAGAGCTTTAAAAATTCTATGAGGAAACAAGTACTGGTTGATAACATATGGTTTCACTTCAGATATTCAAATATTGGCATTAAAACCAAGAAAGTAGAGGAAGTATGTCCTAAACCATGGAGTATTTTTGTTGGAATAGTCAGTAATACATGGCAAGTGGCATAAGCTTCATTAGTACTTCCACAGCAAGAATCTCTTCTTTACCTGTGCAAGGCAATGCACAGAGGCTGAGGGTGGTAAAAGAAGCACTCAGTTGTTTGAGTAGTGTTTGGTTCAAGCTAAGTCACCAACAAAAAACCCCAGACTTTTCTATACATCCGTTGTCTGGGTGATGTTTTTGAGACCTAATCTACTAAGTTTGTGGACAAAAACAAGCTTTTAACGCTGTTACCTCTGCAAAACCAATATAACCATGGCTGAGCGAGATGGAATTTTTATTACTGGCAGTGAGGTAAAATTCAGACAGAAAACAGCTTGATTGTCAAACCCAAACGTGTGAGTTAGAAATAGTGGCTGTTAGAAAAACCACCTTCCGACCTGTAAACTACGCAAAGTTCTATCAGAAAGAGATGGATGGAGAACAAGTGCAGAATCTGCTGCTGCCATTTTCACAGTTACTTCTGGAAACAATTTTGCTGGAGGGTTACAGCCCTCTGTCCTCCTCCCCTTCTGCCAGCCCTCATCCACCACTCACACGCAGGAGCAAGCTGCAGAGTGCTGCAGAGCTCCAAGTGCTCCTCAGGTATGCCAAAATCATGCTGGAATACTCGGAGAGGTCAAGGATGTAGAAGAGAAGGCGCAACCTCCTGGGCAGCTGCAGCTCTGCCCTGCTACACTCTGGGCTCTGCCACTCCCCCACTGAGAGGCAGACCTCCCCACCCTCACAAGAGCAAAAAGTGCAAGCCTAGAAAAACCCCTTGCTGACCTCCTGTAGGATCCCTGCACACTGAATTCCCCAGCTCTCGGGATTCAGTCTGCTCCTGGGAGGAACTGGAGTCCTTACTGCAGTGCTGGGGACCCGCTGCCCCACGCTCTGCCACAGGCAGTCCTCGGGCAGGCTGAGCTGAACAAAAAGGGCAGCCTTGGGCTCCTTCCTCACCTCGTTGAAGGCTTGATCCTCTCACCTTTTTTTGGGAGGGACCCTACACAGGAGTATGCAGGGTGGTGAGCATCCACAGTAGCTCTGACTGAGTTTGCTCGAGGACTGGAAGCACTGGAGCTGCATCCCCACAGCACCCTGCACACAGCAGTGCTGATGCTCACACAGCTCTCCTGCAGCTGCTGCCCGGGTTGGCCTGGTCATTCAAAACTAATTCATGTTTTTCTGGGTATTATTGCTCCACCTCTGCCCTCTAGATACACCGAGAGATTTCTTTACTGGTTCAGATGAGGAAGAATCAAATTGGAAAAAGCAAATCCCATCAGTACGATCCTCTATATACCTGGATGTGAGATAAATCTCTCCTGCCTCCCTAAAAACAAAAGAAATTTGCCACTTGGCCTATATTAAAACCTCCTTCTATATCCAAGAAACAGTTTTTTAATCTCTGTGCAACTTAAGATTGAGCCAAGAACGTGAGTTACACTAAAGTCTTTACGTATCTGACTTAATCCCAGTTTAATAATTTAAACCCTAAATAAATAACCTTTTTTTCCCAGGGCATTGGGCCACTCTGAGGTCAGCATTCTGTTCCAGGGAGAGCTGCCAGCCCCGTTACCCATCCTTTAGGGACTCCTTTCTCAGAATAATATGTGGACATTGCCCATTCCAGCAGGGAAGAAAAAACTGTTGTGAGGAGATGAAGTCTCACTTTAGACCCCATTGCTTGAGACCATGCTTTTGGATATCTTCCTATCAAAACGTACTAGAGGTGATTCCAGCACTTGCCTCAGGATCCAAGATCTTATCAGAGAAACCCTACATTTTTTAATTTTTAACTATTGTTTATTTTCTAACTACCAGACCTAGCATCTCAAGTACTGAGGCTACCCTGGGATTGGGTGGTGCCAGGGCTCCCAACCCACATCCAGTGGCCAGCAGAGCCCCCAAAGAGGAGGGCAGAGGCAGGAAGGAAGCACAGAGGACTGTTCCAGCCAGCACCAGACAGGAGCACTGGGAATGCTGTGGTTAAGTGGTTGCCTGGTTTTGTTTCTGAAGGAATATCAGCCAGTGATTTTTTTGTCGAGATTTTTTTCCCCCCCATCGGTTGATAACTTCAGTTTGATGGCCTCATTGTTAATTTCCTTTTCTTACTGTAAGTATCTGGGACACGGGACACCAGTGCTATCATTAATTGTACCAGCAGACAAACAAGTCACTTATTTCTGAGCTAAATTACTTCTAATTGCACATGCAACTCTTGCACTCTCCTGATGCATAAAGGAGTTTATGTCTTTTTTTGAAAAGTGCACGTCATTACAGGGAGTGAACTGATGGAGAGTTCACTTCCTGACATCATCACCGCTGGTTTGATTTTATTTTTACACTTCTGTGTAAGCACTGAAGTGTACAACAGCCCTATAAACAGACAGGAAAATATGATCCCTGTCCCAGCAAGTTTGCATTCCAAGATGGGATTTCTTGTTAGAACTAATTCTTTCCACTTTTTTTTACTGATTATCAAAAACAATTACAAAGACCTGTACAAATGATGTGTGCTGCTGCCTGCTAACACAAATAAGATGTATCATTACTCAGGCTTTTTCCTAAATCCGTTTTCCACAGTATGACCCTCCCCAGCAACACACTTGGAACACAAGTTACCCAACTGAGCTTAATACACTGAACTCCCACGCACAGCCAGTCACTGCTGAACATTAGCAATGGCATCTGAAATGCTCAAACTATTGGAATAAGAAACATTTTTTAGATATTTTATATACATTTCCACTTTTTTTTTTTTTTTAAATATCATGTTGATTAGGCTTTTGAGTAGCATGTTGCTTCAGCAAGATTTGGTATCATTTGTATCCAGGAGAAAAAAAGCAACCAACCAATAACAACAACAACAACCCCAAAAAAACCCCCCAAACAACCAAAAACCAAAAAAAACCAAACAAAACCAAAAACCACACAGAAAAATAAATAACCACAGCTCAAGTCACAGAAAAAAAAAAAAGCTCCAATAATTTAGACAAAGCTAAATAGCTAAATGAGAATTTTTAATCTAAAAACCATGTGTAGTCCTTGCACCACAGTCGCTTATCTGTCACAAAGCAGACAAGCTGCACCACGGCCTTGACTGACCATTATACATCATTCAAAGTTAACATTTTTCTATTTGACCATCTTATCTTCCTTTATCTCCCTGCCTGCGTGAGGAGACCCACGAGTCACTAAGTAAAATACCATTCTAGATCCCAAAAGTCTTTGCCAAGGCACAACGTGATCGGTCTCAAGGACTTTTGGAAGAGGAATCTGGTGGGTTTAAAACGATGGCTGGAAATACTGAAGGCCTTTCCCAGGCAACTCTCTGTTTATCCGTGCTAGATTTGTTGCTGCTAAGTTTCTTTGGGGTGATTTCTAATTCTATGATGCTAACCTTTGCTGGGAAAGGATTGTAAAGTTTATGAAGACCTGCTTAGTAGCCCTAAAAATCCACTGTTTTACTAAGAGTAGTTAGAATCAAGCAGCTGCTTTCTTTAAAGAGGGGGGTATTTTCAAAGAGTGAGGAAGTGCTGACCCAAAGATGTAACTTCCAAGTGTGAAACAACATCATGTGAGGGCTGTGAGAACAGGCAAGACACTCCTGATCCCAGGGCACATGAGGATGGTGTGGACCACAAAGACTGAGCTTGCTTAGTTTCTAGTTGGAGGGTGTTTACCCTGAAAATGCCAGCAAATGCATGGTCTGTGGAACAACACCATCATCAGCTTCAAAATTTTAATGGCCTAATGTTTACAGAGGGCAACGCATTTTGGAAGGATGCCATGAAAAAGGGGAAGAAAAATTTAAAGAACAAAAAATAAAACGGGCACAGTAATTAGAGTTTAGGTTTATTTTCCATGGAGTGAACTGGAAGATGATGAGGTGTAAAAGAAACAACTGCTGAGGTTCAACAGAGCTTCCCCACAACACACAAACCGATCTCCAGCCTACATAAAGATACTGCACCAATACAGGCTACCACATTTTTGTGCTGAGCCCAACTTCACAGACCCTTTTTTTTTTCTTTTTTTTTTTCTGCAAAATTACAAATTTACATGAATTGGTTCATTTTAGCATGTTTTTTCTGTCATATCTGCACTTGGCTGTCTGTTATATTAATGAAGGCCATTACCATTCCAGTCACCCCCATGCAGGTGACTTCGAACAGGCCATGAAGTCTTGTCTGGCACCAGATTCTCCACATCTGCAGGGCTCGCTCAGCTGTGCTCTACTATGCACATAACTGGATGTGGCACCAGGAGGCCTCACTAGGCTAAGGCAGCATGGATTGCCATCTGGATTTCAGTTGCCATGTATCAGACAGGTAAAGAGCAGCCAAAGCAGCTAAAAACAAAACAGTTCTGAGAAAACAGCCTTTCCATTAACACCACGGGCTTCGTGCATCAGCTTGGCCCCACAGCATGGGTACAGAGACAGGAGCAGGAGGCTTCAACTCTGAGCCCTGCACATGGCTCTGGTTTACTTGCAGAGCATCACTCACGTGAAGTATCACCCCTCCCTCAAAGCAATCAAGGTGAGAGTCAGGTCTCTCATTCTACTCACACTACTCAAAAGGAAAAAAGAACAGGACCAGTTTGTGGCCCCAAATCAGAGCAGGGAGCTCCTGGGTGAAGCTCCATAGGCAAAACAGCACTCAAGAGCCACCTTTCAGTAATGGTCACCAACTCGGCAAGTGCAAGAAAGAATGGATAGTAAACACACAAAAGAACAGGTAATTACATTAGAGACACAATGAACAAGATCCCATGAAAAAACAGGAATTATGGCAGTTGTTGGAAGTGTATCTGAAGGAAAAGTAACACTTTCTTTCACTCGGTCCTTGTCAAAAGGAAAGCTGTCACAAAACCAGCTTGAGCTTCAATACTTTGGGAAGACATGGTAAAATTCCTAGTAAGGAGAAAAGTCAATTTCCATTTCAGATCAAAGTTCAGTTTGATCACAACTATCTGTGCAGATACTCCCTTTACACAGCAAGTATCTGAACTGACATGGTCACAAAAATAGATGAAAAAATGTCTAATTTTTATTATAAAGTTGTGTCAGCAC
Source organism: Machaerirhynchus nigripectus (assembly GCA_013397975.1). Taxonomy (NCBI): domain Eukaryota; kingdom Metazoa; phylum Chordata; class Aves; order Passeriformes; family Dicruridae; genus Machaerirhynchus; species Machaerirhynchus nigripectus. The sequence goes on along the minus strand of VZRQ01005815.1, from coordinate 16,140 downwards.
CAGCTGAATCATGTAAGACTAGGAGTCCATGATTAGTGTTACTTATGACAGTTTCTGTTCATAGTTAAATAACTAAAATTCACATCCACAAACTACAATCAAGCAATTTACACATCAACTGATTATTTATGTTTTGTGCTGAAAAACAAAACTATATTTTTCCCCAATATGTTACTTCTTTCTGTTAAGCAACACAAGAACACGCCTACAATTTAAAATGTCAGTACGGAAAACATTTTAAGCCTAGAACAGCACTGCAGTTTTGAAAGCTTTCTGAAAGGTGAAAAAATCATTTTTCTAGTGCAGCAGGTTAGAAGTAAGTTTACTGCATTTTAGCTGAAGCTAGAGAAAAAAATTACTGGTTTGTTTATTTGTGTTTGTGTACACATCTATGAAAATACTCCTCTGATATCAGATTGATTTATAATAATGGCCTTTTAAGGGCTATTGACCTTGGTGCAGATGATTAAGAGTACTAAATAAAGAATTTCAGGGAGACATCTGTTTACTAGCTATGCCTCTCTGTAAGCAAGATTCTGCCATTTCCAGGATAGTGTCCTATGCCAGAGGGTGGGAAGAAGCTGGACCTTCCTCAAAGACCTTCACCCAACAAAAGCACTTCATGAAGAAAAAGCACTGAGAGGAGTTGGTCTCAGTTTTGTCCGTGAGAGGACACATACTATTTGTAACCCCCCCAAAATTAGAGATACATGCATTTATGGGCATTAGAAACAGGAAAATGGCAGTCAAAGGTAGAACACAGTGGCAAAAAGAAGGAAAGGGGCTGGAGGAAGAAACCTCTGCTATGTGTGACTGAACAAGTTAAAGAAAAACTACAGAGCACCACGGATGACTGTACGAAGGTTAAGCAGAAACAGGCAGTAAAATGGGGGCTTTGCCACAGATGCAGCTGTGGTGTGACAACACTTCTATCACAAACTGCCACAATTTGGCATGACAATCAAATTGGCACCAAATCACACCTGATAGTTCAGTATCTCCCATACTTACTGTATGTATTATTATACGTACTTGTCCCATACTCAAACGTAAATCTGGAGTAGTTCCATGAGATACTTATTAAGTCGGTTCTAAACCATGCAATGAATAAACTGAGACCTCAATTTTTCCTTAATAACCTGAAGTCACAGAATGCAGAGCCACTTACAGCCTGTTCTGAAGAGCAGTGTCCCATAGCAAAAGGCAAACAAACAGCCACCAAGGACAAAGGCCATTAACAATCATTTATTTGTCCTAATTCAAGGACTGTTCCCCCCTCTGTTTGTTCTACTGCCTGGTCTAGCCTACAAAGTCTTGCTGACAAAAAAAATACCTTTTCTTCCCAAAGGTTTGCAAATATTCACATTATGATTTCACACCTCGGCCCAAATATTTCCTGTTAAATCTGTCTGTCCAAAAGAGGAAAAATTCAAAAAAAGTGCCAGTGCAGTGGCAGCACTCAAGAGTGCTTGCAGAGCTCCTTGGAACTTTCACTGCTACCAATTCTGGCTGTAAAGGCATCATAAAAGCAGGCCCAGTGGCTCATAGGCACCAGCTGCCAGAACCTATTACAGTGGAAAGGCTCAACAAGGAGCAGAAGGCTCCGTGTGCTCTCACTTCACTTCCATTTCACTTGCACAGTCCTAAATTCCTGGCACAGGTATAACACAAATGTCATGGGAAACTTTCTTATTGCCAATGGAGCTAACATTAGCAAAACTGGTTTTGCTGGTGTGCTTTATTCCAGTTCCTCAGCTGAAACAAGCTATTCTAACAAAAGCATGCTTCCCCCATCCACTATCACTGTATACATAACAGAGATTTTTTTTTCCAATATGAAATATAATTCAAACCCCAAATCCCTCACTGATATTTCTAATCTAGGTAACATTCCTTGTACAGTCCTGGCCTTGGCTGTATTAAGACTTCACCTAAATGTGTCCTAAGTATAGTTCCACAAGTCAAGAAAAACAGGAAAGCTTTCTATTGTGGAAGAAGCTATACCATGGTATTTGTACTCTCAAATGGCACAAACTACCCTGAAACAAGCGCAGCAGTATCAGCACTGCTGAATCAGAAGAGGACTTTACCCTACTTATGTCAGTAAGAAATCACCAGCATGAAGAACAGACCATTGCAATACTGACATCTGAGGTGAGAGGAGATGCCTCAGCACACAAGACCCTAAACACTTGTTCCTGTCACATTTGATGGGTCCTTTCAAGGTCACAGGCAGAAGAAGTTTGCAGATGTCTGCAAGAGTACGTACCCTTTCTTCAGGGACAAACTGAGGAAACCCAGCTAACTGAACTGCAGTCTCACTGCCTTGAGCAGGTGTTTTAGTAGTGCTCAGACTAAATTTTCTATATCATCAGGAGAGAAAGGTACTCAGGACAAAGCACAAGTACAAATATCCATGATTTTATAAAGAAACGGACAACAATTAAAAGAATTGCACATGTACGATCATTTTTTTTTAAAAAAGTGGGAAAAAAATACAGTAGCTCTTCAATTAGTATCACACAGGAGCTGCAATCCACTGACTGCTTTAGAGTGCTTATGCTTTTTAACTGTCTAAAAATGGAAATAACTATGAAGCTCCCCAACATGCTGGGACAGCCAGGGGCTTTCTTTAAACACTTTGCAAAATAGCACTCTCTCTTACCACACGAGCTCCTAATTTCTTGGTTCAGAAAAGCACACAGCACTTTCCTACAGAGCATAGCTGGGCAGTTCCAGAGCCTGCTCCTTCACACAAAATCTTTGAAAGATGACTGTTAACTAAACTTGGCTTAATTAAGCTGACAATTTCCCAGCTACTTTGAACAGCTCATTAACTGCAGGCTACAGCTTCTCTGCAGCCAAGGCTCCACAATACATCATACAGCGAACCTGCTGACAGGAGCTACAACTTCCAACTCATGTTTCAAGAGATCAGATTTATTACTGAAGTCCTGCTTCTTCTAAAACCAGTTCAGGCCTCCTGTAAGAGACACTGAAAAGACTTTGCTCTGCAGTACAGTGCCACACATCACTGCAAACCAAGGCTGCATGTTAAAGGCAATGCTGTTTCACACGGGCTGCCAGGCTGAGAGTGGTGCTGGGGTGAGGACAAGTGGCTGTGGCTGAGCTGCCACTGCTGAGAGTTTACTAAGTCAGGGGGTTGTATTCTGCTTAAATTAACCACAAGCTAATTGGCAAACATCCTGTACATATGTATATAGCCCTTGGACAGTCTGCTCATACCTGTTCTAGGACGAAAGTATCTGTAGTGACAGCAATCAATTGATCTGCATTTAAGAACTTGTGTTTAAACAGATTACTACTGCTGGCCTCAGATCATTCCTCGGTACAGAGGTCAAGGTTTCCCAAACCTAAGTCAGACTCTTAAGGATATGAAGACCTCTCGCAGCACCCAGCAAAAGCACAGGGGCAGTGCTGTAAACCATAATCCCTCTACCTTGGAAATCCTGTCATGCTTTTTTCTCTACAGGATTGTTTTATTGGTTTGCCTTAAAAAATCATTCAATTATTTTAGGATGGGCTAAAGGACCCTCCTTTAGAAGAATCTCTTAGGAATTCTGCCTGCTCTCTTGGGACCTCCCCCTGCTGGGAAAGATGACGAAAAAAATGCCAAGCCCTTCACCCACATCCCTCTCCCTGCAAAATGGAGGGAAAAAAGGGAAAAAAAAAAGTAAGTACTATACAAATCCTTGGACCTGGTACAAAGTGGCAGGGAGCAATAGCAGTCAAGCATTTAAAGATTCCCAGGTAATATTTCACACGAGTATTTACTGAGTGTCCTGTTACAGGGGTGAGTGGAAACCAGATCCCAAAATAGTCAAAGTGATTGGCTGCAGCCAGGGAAGCACCGTTCAGCTTTCAGGTGAAGGCTTTCACTTCCTTGGTACCTTTGTCCTGGAATGGAACAGCCCTGGCACAGCAAATCCCAACAAGTGGATGCAGCCAGGCACTCCTCTGATCAGTCAGCTGGAATGCCAGTCAGCTGGGGAAAAAATGTAAGGGACCATTGACCAAAAGCATCAGGTTTCCTGAAGGGGGTTGATGGTTCTTCTTTGCAGGTCATCCGTGGAGAAAGGGCAAGAGACTACACGGCCTCACTGCTAAACACACACTTGAGAAAACAACAGGCTGAGGAAGACTGTGTCCTTGTTCCAAATGATGATGGGAGAATGTATGAGGTTTCTCAACATTTTAAACAAATCCCTTTTCCATAACTGGGTAAATATCCCTGTGGAGACAACTGTGACTTCTGCAACTAAACCGTACCTCGCAGAGAACTCTGAGCCTTGCCAGTGCTGGACCCCACCACTGACACTCTCCACTGGCCTCTGGTCTTGGTTTAATTTTGGAGGGACTGACAGAGCAGTGCATCATATCAGGGAGGAACCTCCTAACCCACATAAATCCTGTGCCCCCAATAAAAGGGTGGAAATCACAGCCTACCTCTTAACACCCACAGCCTGCACTCCCTAGCGCAGCTCAGAGGCTCGCAGAAGAAACGGAGGAAAAGATTGCCATTCCCTGATCCTGCACCAGGTCCATTTCATTTCCACAGTCCTTAAAATTCTTTGATCTGCTTAGACTTTGTGCAACAACCAAACAAGGTTACCCCACAAAGCAAAAACTACGCCATGAACAGTGTCCCACAAACTTAGCAGAGCACAGCAGGAGAGAGTTTATATTGCCCAAAGAGCACAAGAGAGCCTTGTAAGAGCTCTTAGCAATCAGAACAGCCAAGATAAAGTCAGGAGAAAACTTCAGAGCTATGTCACCTCCAAAAAGAAGTTGCTTTTAGTTTAACTGGCAAAATAGGAGATAGTAATTTCAACTCGCTTTTTTTTGACTGCCCAGCTATGAAACTCACTGTAAGTAATTCGTAAGAGAGCCTGGCTTTTTAGAAAATGTGAACTTCAGTCACGCTCCTCTGAAAATTTGGTGCTTGGCAATGTTCCCGTGGTCACACTGGGAGCAGAGGCTAAGTCTGAGGATGTGACAAACCTCTGGACTTCCCACACCTCCCGCCAGCCACTGGCAGGGCTTGCTCCCTCTACCCCTACCCCACCCTAACTCTGAGGCTCTGCACTGACACAAACCAAGGAAAAAAACCTTCCAGCTTACAAACAGTGACAGCAGAATTAGGTTTCTCAGAAAACTGTCATAAGCTGACACATCAGTATTTAGCTTTCGGAACCAACAGAACAGAATGCCCAACCAAATTTCTTTTTTTATTATTTGCTACCAAACCAGCAGGCTGCCACTACTGCCTCTGCATTTCTCACCAAAGCCAAGGGGCAGAAGGATGGGTTAGCTCCCTCACTGAGCAGCCTCATTAGTTCAATGAGTTTTTATTAGGATGAACAAGGATAACAAAAGCTGAATGTCTCTTATCTCCAAGAATCTGGTTTTTTCCTACTAGGTACCACTGCCAGAGACAAGTGCTTTTTGGATAAAACTTGGTTCCCAACAAGCTACTGCTCCAATGCATTCATTTTAAAGATCTGTAACTTGCAATAATATTTCAGAAAATATAAAATTCTCCTAAAAAGTAAGCAGCTGCCCTAAAGTAAAATATACCATACTTTGGAAAAGGTACAATGTGATATTATCTACTGAGGGAGGAAGTGTCATTGGGAGGCTTAGGGGCTGTGAGTGACAGCAGTGCCACAGAATTTGAGCTGGCTGTTCTCCTGACAGATCTCAGCTCCATGGCACTGCACAGCAAGGAACAAGACCACCACCTCCAGAACTGAGGACATGCCATAACATCACTAATTGACAGTACAAGCAGAACAGCTCTTTCATCTGAAACTCTGCAGAAAGCAGATCCGTTCCTGCCAAAGACAAGAAAGAATACCCCAAATACTAAGTAAAGTTCCCGCAGCATCAATGGAAGCGTGAAGCAGTGTCTGAGTTCACAAGGACTTACTCTTCCTTTTGTTAACGAAACAAAAGCTGTTTGGGTTTGCAAAACCCTCTTTTCCTGGCTTTGAAATGTTTCATTCCTCTAAGGTATCAATTTTACTCTCAGGTTTTTTCATCTGCAGGACACTCTGACCTATGTATGAAAAAAACTAGCTACCCTGGTCATGAAGTCCTCTTCAGAATGCAAACCCGTATTTGGTTACAATTCACGTCCCCTGCTTTCTTTTAAACTCCTTCATTGGTCGTTCTTGGTCCGTGCAACAGTATCTGCAGAAACAAATACATCAACCATTCACACTGGTGGTGTTGCAGTGATAAGTATGTGCTAACACTGGTTTGGACATTAATTCTCCATTCACAAGTTCCACTCAAGAGTACAGTATTTTTATTGCACTCGTCAACCAAGTTTTAAGGACATAAAACTAAAATATCGGTATCATATTACATGCCAAAAGGGTGAAAAAATGGAAAGTAAATCACTGTGTTCAGACTAAAGCCAAAAGAGGAACACGAAGAACTCTTCTCAGTTTTGAACCTTTAAATAGATCCCTTGCATCTTTCTCCAAAGCACACTCTGCTGACGCTGCTGGAGACAAAGCGCTGCACACACGGACACAGCTTGGTCTGAGAGCAGCTCTTGTGCTCCTGGGTACATGGTGGCCCTGATCCTGCGTGACACAGAATTAACATCAGGCATTCAAGTGGAAACAGACAGCAAGCTGGCCAGGGAGCCACACACCAGCCAGGGGAAGTCTGGGTCACTGCTGCATCACTGCTTACAGAATGAACCTCAGATGCGAGTGAAGAACCACACAGGTACAAATATGTGGGGGGAAAACATCCTTTCGAGTGCTTAGAAATTCAAAGTCTTAACTTTGAGAGTCACCACTCTCAAAGTTACTCTACCTAAAGCCACAGCAACAACCCTTGAGCCACAGATCTTAACAGGGTTGGAAGAGTGTCCTTTTGGTAAGAATTTGGCCCACTGATAAATCTCTTTGGTATTTGAAAATAATACTTTGCCTTGGTTTGAAAAATCAAACGCAGATATCTTGCCAGCAATCCCGGTGCCATCCACACTTCAGTGCAAGCTCTGGATTCCAGCATTTACAGACGTATATTCTGATACTCATCCTATGCTGAAATACTTCTCTTTGAGTTGAAGCTCGTGGAAAAATGCAGTTTTTACCAGGCAGTTAAACTGTGTACAGGACACATCACTTCTGCTTCAAGTTACCACAGTAATAGGTGTGGCTGTCCTCAACCATTTCTGGAATTTCTCACCAAACTTATGAAAAGTTACGAAGGAAAGAAAAAAACCACCTTAAAAATTGGAAGGAAGAGCAGACAGTTTTCCAAAAGAATACACACCTACAAACTAATCATCTCAGCTCAACGCTGATCTTGACCTAGCTACATATCACACGTCTGTGCATTTAAACCTGGAATTAAAACCTCTGCTGTAAAGTAGAGTTCTACACCTCAGAGTCAGAAGAGCTGCAACCCTGATATAACTCAGTGTGAATGAGGAACATCTTTCTGATGATCCAAAAGTGAAGCTACTCCTAAATACAGGAAGAGTGCATTCAATGCGGGTCATTGTTGTGCTTTAATTAACAAATTAGCACAGTTTTTTTTCAAATGAGACCCTTATAAAAAAGGTTTACTTCGCTGATCACTTACTGAGGTTGTTTTTCTGATTAAATTTTATCAGAGATAACAGAACCTCAGACTCCACGACAGAACAGGATAGTAAATGTGTAACTTTTAAAAATAACTTGTCTTTTAGTGGAAAGTAAGATGGGGCCTCGTAAAGCTTCCACACATCCCAGCGGGGAGCTAAAGGTCACTGCTAACTCAAAATGAAAACAATGGGAAGTAGAGGATGCCATTCTTTCATATTTGTCCAGTGATTCTGTGTTTTCTTTGTATGGATTTACTTAGGAAACTGGGAAATCTAAAACACAATGAAAAGATTTCAGTGTCACCATTTTCCCTGTAACAAGACCAGTAATCTGTTCACGTCACCATATAAAATGTTTGATTTACAAAGCAAAATACATCTTCCTTGAAAAAGACATATCAAATGTTTGGTTCCCTATGCAACTTTAAAATTAATATGCAAAATAATTCTGCTTTTGCAAAAAAAAAAAAGTGAGTTCTCATTTCCAACAAAGAAACAGACACATCTTACATCTGTTAAAATACTATGTAACAAACAGGTTAATGTAAGTCCCGATTTTAAAACATCCTTAATTTAGTATCAATTTAGTTCGCTCAGAAATTAAAGACCCATCTGGCCAACAAAGTGATTTTCTTTACACCAACAAAAATATGTTATCCCAGTTTCTTGGGATCTAGCGCTCAAAGTTGTCTATCACGTAATGAAGTGGCAGAACCAAAAGCCACATTTCCTCCCACTCCAAGCAAGGATGGGAATACTAATTTGAGTCCCTCACGCTGGAATCAGTCTTTTTCATGAGCAACATTTTATTCCCAAAACTGCTTTTAAATCTTGAATATTCCTTTTTCATTCCAAGTTCTTCTGCTATGCAAGGACACCAACTCTCTACATAGATCTGCAGACTACCTTTGAACATTTAAAACCCTATCAAAACCCATCTCAAATTACCTTGTCTACCACTTTCAAAACAGATATAAGCTAATTTATGTCAACACATTTCCATGTCAAAAAGCAGGTTCTAGCTCTCTTCCTTTCTCCTGGAACAAAGCCATACATGTGGGAGCTGGCTCACAGAATGCTAAGCCTTTTACTTTATGTGGAGTGACAGAGTTACAGATTTTACAAGAAAGAGAAGAAAAGGGCCTGGGAGTTTGATTTGAGGCCAACAGTACAACCCACAGCAAAAGAGAAGGGTCTGGAAGACTGCACAAATTAGAGGCTCCGCTACTTAATTTCACAGCACGTGTAACAACATCATTTATTACATTTTGGCCCTAAAAGGGGTGTCAAGAAAGAACCTAAAAGGGGCTAAATGCCGAAATCTTTTTGCAAAGCAGAGGACTTTAACATTACCTCCTTGATGCCTTGCAAAACTTAAAAATCTGACTCTAGGCAATAAAGCTATTTAGTATGTCATGCACATTAAAGCTATTCAATTTGTATCTTGTCATCCTGTGCCAATTCAAATCATAGTTAAATGATGATACCTAATTATTTTACCCAACGAACAACGATGTGCAGGATGTCACAGGATCAAGCAATTTCCTACTGAACCTCCACTGGACGAATGGGTCTGATATAAAAAACCACTGAAAGTCACATGGAAAACTGAGCTTGGGACATGAAATCACACTCCATGTGCCACCTTGAAAACATTGCTAACAATGTTTTAATTCCATCCACGGCTGGTAAAGCAGTTTACAGCGTGAGCATATTATATCCACACACACACACACACACTACCAAAACAGAACACAATGCTAAATTGTTCTCCTACGTGTGCAGGTGCTTCTGTGGCCCCCTGATAAAATGACAACTTACGTAAATCTTGTATTGAAATTATTTCACCTTGAGGCCAGCCAGCTCATTATCGTATTTGCTTTAAGTTTCTTTCACTTTTTGCTGAGAGCTAATAAAAGCTTTAGCTGTCCACATCTCAAAATACTTACTTCTTCTTTGAGGACTCATTTGAAAGTCAGTTGACATTCCAACTGCTCAAAAAGTGGAATATTTTCAGTGTACGGTTACCACTGCTTAAGTAACCCATTTCTGGAGTCCTTTCTCAAAGTGACAGCCAAGAGAGGTGAACAAACGCTCAAGTAACAACTAAAACAAAACAGCAATTTATCACTGTTGGTAGTGGCGACTGCTGGATGTAACAATTTCAATGGGTGTTAAAAATAATTCTCATTCAAATACCTCTCCCTTTCTTGACATGGACATCTACTTGAACACGAGGAACAAATATTAAAGCATGCAAAATGGAAAGCAAAACCGTTTCCAAACAGTATTTTTTCCTAGTTTCAAATGAACCATGAACAACTTTCTTAATAAGACATTCTTCATTGTCACACAGATTGTAAGCATCCTCTGATCCACAGTTCATTGAGCAAGAAGTATTTGCAAGCCGGTGTAACCATTCCATATGTTTAATTTATATTTAAACTTAGCATTTTGGATGCAAAATCTGAACTGCTGGCAGCTTAAATAGCAAAGCAAAGCTGGTAACTTGCATTGGAATTTCACACCACGTGTAATATTGGGAATGGTAGAGTCTAGAATGATTAGTACATCACCTCCCGTTATTCTGCCCAGCTTGTAACTAGAAAATTTCTCACTGTGGGTGTACTTACACTTCAATCTGAGCCATGTAATTAAGAATACAAAAGGTATTCTTCAACACAGTAGGAAAAATATCTGGAACTGCAGAAATAAAGGCTTGGTTTTAATACTTCCTCTATCGACAGATTCAGGTGGCAGAAAAGGAAAAGCTTAGTACTTAACTACATAAAATGGCCTGAGAAGAGACACAAAGCAAGCTCAGACAGCAGCAGTGAAGAACAATGGAAAGGGCAGAAGAATTTTCAGCTGAAAGGAGTTCCAGTGAAGTTTGTACCAACAGTAAATACTCCAAAAATTCAGAGTCTAACCTTGCTCATCTCAGTCACACCAGGAATTGCCCTCAGATGCAGTGACACATTTTGTCTGAGTTGGTTTGCATGACAAGAACAGGTACCAATAATAATGCTTTAAAAATTGAAAGTGCGGCTTATGCTGTCTTAGTAGTGTAGCCATCTATACACTGTGAGGGATTTACAGTTTGGGTTTTTTCCACTTTACATAACAAACAACAGGAAATATAAACAGATAAAAATTAAGAGTTAGAAATACGAGCCCAGTTCACACACTACTACACCACTTCACTTTGTACAATTTAAAAATTAGACTCCCGTCCCCTGGAGAAACTGTTCATGCCTTACAACAACAGCATAAAAAATATCAGGCTGAAAGTCTGGAGCCCTAAAGACTGAGAAGAGTTCACGTATCTCGGCGTGGGAAGGATCCTCTCAGTGGAAGCAAGGATCTCTGTACAGGAGAGCTGACGTCAGTCAGTGGAAGTGGGAGGGAAATGGTGATGGGAGGTTTGTCGGGGAAATGATTGAGGACAGTTTCAGTGGGAACAGGAAGGATTCAAGAGAGGGTGGATGGCCTCGGTGGAAGCATGGACAGAAAGTGTGGGAGTATCAAAGGGAGGGAGCGCTCATGTGTTCCAAGGGAAAGGAATTACCAGACAGGGAGGAAAAGAGCAGACAGCTTAATGGACTAAATAACGTGCTGTTAACTGCTGAAATGAGCTCCACTTCAGCACTGCAGGTACCACACAGCATACAGCCTGTGCAGAATTATGCAACGCTGGTTTGCAGTGACTGCAAAATTCACAGGCAATTTCAGGGTTTGAATGCAGAAAACCTACTGGCTGTAGGGGCATGGATTTAAACTGGCTGCCCACGTCAGCTGATAAATCAAAAGACTATTTCACATTTGGTCCTTCTGACTTAGGAGTAATTTTAATTTAAAACAAAGGAAGTTTGTATTTACTCTCTGATCCCCTTGCACCCAAATGCACATATTTCTGTATTAAATGCACCCGACGGGGAGAGTTACACAAGGAAAGAGGAAGGAAATCTTACATACGTAAAAGAATGACAGAGCAAAATCAAGGTGCTACAGTGTATATTAATGCACTGGAGAAGAGCCACACACACACAGGATGTTGGGATAGCATATGATTATGAATATCCAAGCCAATTTTAAATAACTACCACAACGCCCATGAAGTCCTTATGGCTTTCAGCATTTACTCCACTTACGTTATAGACTGAACAGTTATTATTCTAATGGTGTTTGAGCAGGTTTCTATAAATCCAAGTACCTTTACAGCAAATTCAACTACAAAAGTATCTGAAAATCATAACTAATATATATGAAAAAGACAGACTGTCATAATTTTGAGTCCACTTTCTTCAGATTTGTAGAGTTAAAACAAAAAGCAGGGCAACTCTTCTTTGCAACAGTACTGGCTAAGTGTAATTTGATATACTTTATGTAGCAGTGGATAATCAAACCCCAGTCCCTGCATCCAAGTGCTGCTTATCTTTGACTAACAAGGGCTTTAATCTGCAGAGTCGATACATTGAAAATCAAGGGGAGAGTTTTCATAGCTGCTTCACTGTTTAAATGTGGCATTTATTCCAAGGCGCTCATAATTTTCACATAAAAGCCACATATGAAAACACTAATTAAGGAGGGATGTACAGGTACCACGACCTAAACGAGGTCTTCAATTTCTCACAGACTGTCACCATATTCATACACAACAGAAACAGGTATTACAGCATTTACCTCTGCACACACACACTTGCAGGATTATTCTGCAAATTTGGGTGGATTAATTCAGGGTTTCCCATACTAGGAAAGAACAGGTAACTTTTTAGCTACAGTTTACAAATTGAAGCAAATGACAAAATATAGTGTGCTCACACCACACACCCAGGAAATGATCCTCTGCTATTTGACCAGGAGAAAGATAGAACAAGACATGAACACAAAACCAGAGTAAGTCAGGGGTTAATCAGCAAGATACAATGCCATTTTACAATTAACAGGGGGCTTTTTTTCTTTTCATTACATTTTCTGACTTGAAAAATGTGCACTATAGCTAGCAAAATGATTCAATAAATATTATTGCACTGTGTATTACACATGTTTTAATAAACATAACACTAAAGCCAGCCAAAGTGAAAACATGAAATGTACACGCAGGCCAAGTTTTGTTCTAAGCTCTGATATAGCATTGGCTTTAATCTGAGAGTATACAACAACTTAAAGTGCCCTGAAACCAAGTGAAAATGCCATTCAGGCAGGTTACTGGTGATTCACACAAGTTCTGGGTGACACCACCAGTGCCCAAAGCACAACAGGTTTGCAGCACTTTGTGTCTGTGTGAAGGAATCCCCGGGGCTATAAAGGGTGTGCTACACACTCTGAGAAAGAGCAATGGTTCTTAGTAGCACCCTAACTCTTACAGTTCTTCCTCAAATCGAAAATGCTTTTAATTACAAAACAGCACAACGTCCTGCCCAATGCTCCTTTTGCCTTCAGGAATTTCAGGCTCCTGCACCTTGATTTCAGCTGTCTCACACTTTCTTCCTTCCCAAACAACTCCACTGCACTGTGAAAACTGCTCTCCAGCGATCCCTCACTCCGGCACAGTCTCTGAGACAGCACAGTTATCTAGCACTCTAGGAACTGCCAATCTGATCGTACTACACACACTAATGGTAAAAGCAGAGAATGAAATACCGTGCTGCCTGACAGCTCTAAAGGCTATTACAGGGTTTTGCACATGAAAATAATGTAGATGTGCTGTGTCCAACAGATTTTGTATTCAAGTGATCACAAGCAGAACTCCATTTTCATTTCTCAAAACCCATCTTTCGCAGAACTGTGCTGAAGAGTGATGACAAGGGCAGAAGATGTGACTGAGTGATAAAAATCGGAGTGACTGTCAATGAGATGACAGCATGCATATGAACCAATAGCAACCTATAGCGTCTGGCTGAATTATCCAAACCTAGTAACAAGCATTTCTACAAAGTTCTTGAAGGTGAACAACAAAATTTAACTAAATTAAGACCGCTCCCCATACATGCTTCTGGAAACAGGTTTCGAGGGACTTTTCCCCTTAAACAATCACACAGATGACAAAGTCACAGAACAAAAATTTTAAAAGACTATTTTTGATTTTGGATTCGTAACCTGCAGTTATCATCACTATTAAAAATTCAGCTAGCAGAACAATTGTCAGGACTCTGATGACAACTTAAGCTTCCTTAGTGTGGTTGCTGTGTTAAACATGCCGTGAGCACGTCTATCGCGTGTGAACAGGGCCGTAAAGTTCATTTCCTGTGCAGCGTTGTTAACACAAAAATTTAGTTTAGTACACCACGATTCAGGTTCACGTTCTGTGTTAAGTATTAATTCTTCCCCCAGCTCACTACTCGCAAAGTATCTGCTAATTTTCCAGACGTTTTTTAAAGTATGAAACTTATTAAACTATGAACAAAGATTGCTAAATCTGAAGGAAAACAATCAAAGAAAATCACCCACATAACTGAAGTAAATTATTCCAGGTCAGTGCTCTAGAAGTCTAGAAGTAAAAACCCTAAGAAAACAACAAATCACTAGAGTTTCTGTTAGTCTACAAAACACTTGATATTCAGCCAGATCTCACTTGCATCTCAAGCCTGTATCTTATATTTACAGCATGTGTATCTCAGTTCTTATCACAGCAACCAGAACAGATCAGCCATGTTATATAATATCCCCAGGGCTGCTACAATGTGATTTTTCTTACATTTGCAACTACTCATTTTTACAAAATAAAAGTAGTTTCCCCCCCCAAAAAAAGCAAAGGTATAATCCAAACCTATAACATTAGGAGCTAAAGTACAACCCATAAATAAACAGTCCATCGATAAAAAGCAAACAGAGAAGCAAGCACTCCACACACTGTCTCGCTTCCAAGAAAATAATCACAAATTACAGGTTTTTTTCAGTATGTGTCTGTCAATTTCACACAGTCTTGTGCTGTACCTCTACTCAAAAGTAAGGGTGCAAACACATGGGAAAAAAAACCGCAAAAAAATACCCTATTTGCAGCAACAGACAAGGTCAACAAGTTGTTAATGTAAATTAGTACCCAGGGCAAAACACGCTGCCGCTCTCCCTTCCACTTTCCGAATGGAAGAGGTGTGCAAAGCGATCAGCCCAGCTCGCAGAGCGCTTCAGACCGCGATCTGCCCCTGCTTCCAAAGGAACGGCCAGGCGGGACGGACCCGGCCCGAACGCGGGGCTCAGCACATCCCCCGTGCCCGCCGCAGCCCCACCGCGGCCGGAGGGGCCCCCCAGCTTCAGCAGCAACACCCGTGCCCCCGGCTCGAACGATCGACGAGGACAATTCGCATCGCTCTCCTTCCCAGAATTAAGAAAACCTCGTTTTGTGGAATGAAGAAAGAGGCTTTGGGTACCTCTACAAAGTCGCCAAGACACTGATTAGTTTATAAACGAAAGTAATAGCCCAAGCCAGGAAAAGCTCCCCCACAGCGGCAGGGACACTCCTTGGGCTCAACCGCTACAGCCGACTCCTGTTCTGAGAGAAACAGTGCTCATGTTTAGCACCCTTTTTACCTTAACACTGGATCTGCCGGTCTGGGCCTCTGCCTCCATGCTCTGGCTGTTCTCCCTCTTGTCTTTCTTAGAGGAATTAGTTCTCGCCTCATAAGTGGATGTGTTGTAGCATTTAATGAATAATCCTGGGACGGGGTTGCCTTGCTGCTGTTGAGACATGGTTGTGTTGGTCTGGTGAGGGAAATTGTACTCCTCAGACTCATTGCTACTGTGACAGATCACTCTGCTGTCAGAGAGGTTGGTGCTTGGAACACAGCCCATGCTTTGTGGCCACCTGGGGAACACTTCTAAATTGTATATATACACGTGTATATATATATATGTATATATATCTTTCTTTCCTTCCCGTTGATATTTTCCCCCTGCTTAATTTTTTTGTTAACAGGTTGAATCTCTCTCCTGCGTCTCCGCTACACTCTGAAGCATTGCCATCGGTCCCTTCTACACCACCAGAAACGTGTCTGTTCTCCTCGTCCTCCAGGAAACAGGTCCTTTTATCTCAATCTCAGCAGTGGGCTGGGGAGCTGGAGGGGAGGGAAGGGGGGAAATCAAGAACCGGTCGACTTCGTCTTTTCACAGATTATTATTAATTTGTCTAAGCCATCTGAGAATCTTGGTAAGGTTTCCTTTCCTTCTGGGAAAAGCGGGGAAAAAAAAAAAAAAAGAGGGGAAAAAAAAAAAAAACCAACCAAAAGCAAAAATACCAAAAAAACCCCAAGCCCCAAACCACACACACCCCGGCGTCGGCTCGGCGCTCAGAGCGGCCGGGGGCACGGCACCATCTCCTCCCCTGAGCCCGGAGCACGGCGCATTTTCCACCCGGGCTTGCTCCGCGTTACCGATTAACCCGGGACCGGGCCGGGGGCCGCTCCCCACCTCCGCGTCCGCGCTCCCGCCGAGCAGCGCTCACTCCTCGCGGTCCCGCTCGGCGCTGCGCTGTGCCGGGGGTGCGCTTTGGGGTGTGCTTTGGGGCCAAAAAA